>JAOXOE010080737.1:0-23865 GCA_028565055.1 Phoeniculus purpureus
AACTCAACCAACACCCTGGGCAGCCAATCCCAGTGCCTAACCACTCTCTCCATGAAAAATTTCTTCCTGATGTCCAGTCTAAAACTACCCTGTTGAAGCTTGAAGCCCTTCCCTCTGGTTCTGTTGCTAACTGCCTGTGAGACCAGCACCAACATCTCTACAGTGTCGTTTTAGATAGTTGTAGAGAGTGATGAGGTCTACACTTAGCCTCCTCTTCCTCAAACTCAACAGCCCCAACTCTCTCTCCATCTCTCCTCCATTTATTCTCCAGGTCCTTTCCCAGCTTCTTCATTGCCCTCCTCTGCACTCATTTCAGCACCTCAATATCTCCTTTATACTGACGTGCCCAAAACTGGACCCAGTACTCAAGGTGTGGCCTCATCAGTGCTGAGTACAGGGGGACAATCACCTCCCTACTCTTGCTGGACACAGCACCACAGAAAGCAGAACCCAACATCCACCTACAAGTATGAGAAAGTTACAGACAAGAAGTGCTGATGAAACTGATCCAAGATCACAGTAGCATTTAAGCAAATAAAAACTCAGTGTCCCAGTGGTAAAGATATATTAAGCATAAGCACAGCTATTGATGTCAAGTATTTAAAATGGAATTTAACAATAACAGGGAGGGAGATGTTACTCTGACAATGGCATAAATTTTAACTAACACACACACACATATATATATATAGAACAAAGTGGTGTCATCACAAATTGTTTCTTTCTTTCCATAAGTGACGAAAGTGGTGTGGCTGCATGGGTGTCTGAGTACACACTAATAATTTCTAAAAGTCCTGGCTGAAAGTTTGACAGAAAGATACAGTCCTGGAAAATATTAAGCTCCAAACAATTAGAAAACAGAGGTACTGGGGAGAAAAAAATTGGACTCAAATTTGTATCTCCATCAAGGAAAGTCTGAAGTATCTCAGGTGCAATATTAAGCCCTAGCAAAGTGACATGTAATTCATACTTTTCTCTTGCATTAGTGTGCCTTACTGCAGTGTTTGTTTAGAAGAAAAAGAAACATTAACTCTGTCATAATCCATGATGAATTGTTTAAATTGTAAAAACCACAGTCCATTTCCACTAGCTACTAGGTTTGGGTTTTTTGGTTTGGTTTTTGTCTATGGAAATAAGATTACTTGCTATCCAAAGCTTCCTTATGCTGATTCCCTGAGTAAGGAATAGCCCTAAGTTCACTTGTGCAGGAGAAGGTCAATATCTGGGGAAACATTCCAATACTAGCTGGAAGGACTGACTGGTGAGCTGCTAGAAGGGACTGGTGAGCTGCGAGTTATGAGACACATATTGGGACAGGCTAACTGTGCCTGAAAGAGTAAGTGTGGTTCTGCATCACAGAAGGAAAGGCAAACAAAATGTCCAAAAAGTCGGCTTTCTTATTTAGACATTTTTTCTCATGTATCTCTGCCAGTAAGCCCTTAAAATGCACTGATTAAAGTTGCATGAAAAGAGTGTGAAATTTTAATGTCAAAGCAAAACATTAAAATAGAGATGAATTAATGCATAAACTTTGCAGTCTTGTGTAGTTAATGTGAGGGAAACAGATCTATTGATGTGTCCAAGATCACAAGAACACCAAGCTTGCTTAGCACCAAGATTTCACAGAAATATTATTTCTGAGGTAGCAAAATATTCCTTGGGAAGTCCAGCCAGTTATGTCTGGGATGCAGTGCTTGCCAAGAAAACACCACAGATCGCTATTTCAACTATGGAGTTGTTTGTCTTTTAATCTGTGTTCTTAGTCCTGTAGTCTTTTAAAACTATTAGTAAGTTGGCAGTATATCAGTGATTGCTTTTTATCTCCACATCTATAATTCACAGAGGTGATAAGTAACATATCTTCGTTGTTGCACTAAAGACAAATTTGTCTTGTTTGGGCTTCTTACTGAGGCTTTCCAGAGGCTAAAGATATATAAATTAGCTCTTCATTATACCAGAACTCTCTAATGAGCCTTCATTCTCTTTTATTTCAAGCCTTGTGGTGATGCTTTTAAAGAATAAAGTAAGTTTTTGTGTTTACCTCAGTGTCATCCAGGCAGATTCCATATAAGACTGAAAACAGTGACCTATTTTAAGTATCTCCATCAAATTCTACAAGAAACTAGAACACAGGTATTACCACCACTCATCAGGGATGAAAGGCACCATTAAAAATTCATAGGAAAAAATAGTTAAATAATCATGAAGTTCATAAATCCACAGGTTTTGCTTTTCAAAATTATAGCTGCAAACAGAAGCAGACTTCTTTTTTATGGTGACTAAGGCAGCAAGTTGGCATTGGCATTGTCAAATGACAGCAGGCTGAACTGCTGGCATGAGCTGGTTTTAGTGCCTGCTCAACACCAATCTCCTTCAGCATGCTAACTAATTTGAACTCTTGCCCCCTAGTTTGGCTTTTGCTCTAAATTTGTGATTGAAATTCATTTGTAAACCTCTTGTTCCTGATGCATACTAGAACATGCAACACCATGACAAAAAAAATCTGACCATTTATTTGTTCAGCCCTAAGGCACAATGGGAAGAACGCTTATGCATTCTGCCTAGCTGTTTCCCTTCCCACTGCAGTAAAAAGGGATCTTATTCAAAACGCATTAAAACCCAAATCATTGCTTAATTCAAATGCAAATAACATAAACAATCACTTATTATTTCAGTCTATAAATTCAACATTCAGTGTCTACTTTGAACGAGTTGATAATGCTGATTTACAGTTGATATCAGGCTGCTCATATTTTCAGTGTAGAAATAGGGAGGGGGACTGGAATCAAAGGGAAAGCCATTGCACAAAGCTTCAGAGATATGCACACACAACAAAAAAGCTTCTATTTAGGAGTCACTCAAGTTACAACATAAAATATCTGTTTATATGCTCTGCTTCATGATAAGTAATCAAGTTAGAAAATGGAAAGGTATAAACTGAGCATCGGAACAGGCTGCCCAGGAAGGTTGTAGAGTCTCCTTCTCTGGAGACGTTTAAAACCCGCCTGGATGTGTTCCTGTGCGACTTGATCTAGATGATCCTGCTGTGGTTGGGCAAATTACAGAATCACAGAACATCAGCAATTGGAAGGGACCTTGAAAGTTCATCTAGTCCAATACTCCTGCCACAGCACAATCATCTAGACCAAGTCTCACAGGAACATATGCAGGCATTTTTTAAACATCTCCAGAGGAGACTCCACAACCCCCCTGGGAGGCTGTTCCAGTGTTCTGTCATTCTCTCTGTGAAGAAGTTCCTTCTCATAGATGTGGAACTTCCTATGTTCCAGCTTACACCCACTGCCCCTTGTCCTATCACTAGATGACACAATGAGAAGAGCCTGGTCACATCCTCCTGACACCCACCCTTCACATATTTATAAACATCAATTTGACTAGATGATCTCTCAAGGTCCCTTACAATCCCTGATGTTCTGTAAACTATGAAACTCTCTAAAAAAAAAAACTTTACTATGAGCATACACTTCTCCTGCTGAGAGTCAAAGACCTGGTGCAGAGACAGATGTGTAGGAATTTAAGAAAAAATCCTGAAATCTGTCTGCTTTTGTGGGATGGCTAAAGAACATAGGAATCTGATCAAAAATCAGTTGGTTGGTTTTTTTTTTAGTAAGATCTAGGGTGAAAACTATTTCCTGTCGATAAAATTAATGAAAATGCAGGCTAAAATAACTTTCCATTACAGATCTTTTCCAATGAAGTTAGCAAATCACACAGTTTAAATGACTGGACAGGTGAGACCTGGAGGCATTCAATTCTTGCCAAATGTAATGAAAGGAAAGGGTTTAGTGCTCTAAGACACAGCTGCTTAACAACTTACTCCATAGTAGAAACCTTTCAACAATAATATTTGATTAGAGGAGGTGTGTTAGAGAGACACAGGAAATTAGTCAGGTGCTTAAAAGTCCTTTGTCAAGGTCCTAACCTGCACAGTTGGAAAAAGTGACACCTTTTTGTATCTCAGATGAATCCCTTATACCTCAAATCCCTTTATATTTCAAAACGTGCATCCCTTACACACATTCTTTCTATGGAACTGAATGCTTATAAATAGTTCATTATTCACCTGATCATATTTACTGTCAGATTTTTATAGAGCCAAATGAGTATCTGGGATGTAGGTTTTTCTCACCAACATAGGACAGATTTTCTGTAAAAATTAAAAAAAAAAAAAAATAAGCCACTCTGGTATAAATCCTGTCTTCAGCAGGTACCTGCTGAAACCCTATACAAATTGTGAATTAAAGGCCAGAAATGCTAGCATGAAAGAAAAAATGTAGCACAATTATTTTGGTGCTGGAAATGACACAGCTGCTATAATTCTGCAGAAATTCACAAAGAGACATTATAAAGTACAAAAAGAATATGACATAGATAAGTTAAAAGAAACTCAAAGTCCTGTAAAAACCTATTTTTCTGAAATCAGCCTGAGATCAGCCTTCAGAAAAGAAATAATATGGACAGGCCTCTCTCATTCTGAATAGAGGTAATTTTCAAAATTATACTTTTCTCTTCATGCAAGGGAATGATGTTCTTGTTTTGTAAAATGGAACAGCACACAGCCACCTCCAAAGTGTTCCAGATAAATCCTTCACATACAGGCATGCAACTACATTAGCAAAAAGGACACCAGTGACCGTCCTGCCTGTGTGTGCCCTAGAAGCTGAGGGGTACTGCTGCAAGGGCAGCTGTGCAAAATTGCACACAAAGTGTCACGGAATGAGCAGATTTTAAGCAAAGAGGGGTAGGGCAGATTAAAATATCTGTTACTGGAGATTTGAAGATGGGCAAACAACTATCGGCCTCCAGCCTGTGACGCTTTTATAAATCTCCTGCACACCGGCTCGAGTGCTCAGCAGGGGTTGGACTAGCAACACCTTTCCCAGCACAGCTCCCTGCAAACCTGCTCATTTCGCCTGAAACTGCTTGAGGCAGCGAGCAGTGAGCCAAGTACCCTGACCTCTTTGAGTCAGGGTGAGTGAGGAGACAACAGGCTGAGCAATCTCCTCTGCAGCTGGCACAGCTTCCTTAAGGTGCAATCATGGCTGCAATAAATCAGTGATAGCAAACATGATAGCTTTACTCATTCTCAGACGACTATATATGCAAATAGCAAGGCACTTTCTGCTCTTCATCCATCGCTGGTACACAGAGCAACAGCATTAAGCAATAGAGTCAGCACCTAACAGCCTTCACTAGCAAAACAGAAGGAGGTAGCATGGCCAGTTTCAGTTCAGGTCTGAATATCCTAACAAGTTTATTTCAGCTGTGGAAGTTTGCACAAACACTGGAACTTGATCATCTCATACCTTTGCTGTAACAGTAACCTACTGGGTCATTCATTTTATATTCCCATTTGAAAGGACACACAAATAACAGAGCTCTTTTAATCCAGAAGCTGCTATCTCAGAAAAGCACTCGAGTTCTTTATTTTCCATTTGAGACAAAGGCAAGCTTGTATTACATGCACTGGAATTTCTCTGTTCCACATCTTGTTAGGAATGTGTTAGTCTAAATGTCTAAAGCTAGACATTTCTATTAGCATCCTTCATTACAGATGTTAAGAATTCCTGTAGAGACTGGAATTATAGCAGCTAAATCAAAAACTCAATGTCTGCTTTGCTTGAAAGAAGTCGAGTCTACTTGGGAAACAGTAAGTAGGGAGGTTTTATTTGCAGCAGACTTCCTGCAGAGAGGATGTAAGCAGTGAAAAAGTAGCATAACCACCCCATTAGATACAGACTTAAGAAATTTTAAAATATTTGTGGCTAAAAGACTACAAGACTC
The DNA here is from genome assembly GCA_028565055.1 of Phoeniculus purpureus. NCBI lineage: Eukaryota > Metazoa > Chordata > Aves > Bucerotiformes > Phoeniculidae > Phoeniculus > Phoeniculus purpureus. The sequence goes on from JAOXOE010080737.1 coordinate 5,806, forward strand.
ATGCCTCTTTTTCAGGTACTGAAGGTGGTTTTCTCAATTATTAGTAAATGAATTCATTACATGGATTTAGAGACATACAGATGGAATGTCAGATTAGCTAAGCAGAGTTGGGCCTGGTTTGTACTTGGATGGGAGACAGTCTGGGTACACCAGGTGCAGTAGACTTGCCCTGTTCCAGCAGTGGGGGTTGGACTTACATGATCTTTCTAGGTTTCTTCCAATCTGTAACATTCTGTGACTCATGAATCCCACAATTTTACTAATCTTTAACTCTTTGGTAAAGCAGGACTGTACATGGTAGCACATTATGTAGTCGTTATCTAATTAAAAGCAGTATTTAAGAGACAATAGCTGCCCTTCATGAACGTCAAAAGACTGGTTTCTAGAGGGAAAAACATCACGTGTGTGCATGCTTGGCACAGACACAAGTATGCACCAAACGAATAAGAACCAAACAAACAAGCACCAAACAGAAACAGAAATACTTACTAGAGCTTTGCAGAGATGCTTGAATGCATTAGCCCAGAAACAGCACAGGATTCTGGCTCTTCCATCTTTGGCAGCACACAGACTTCTGCAATGCTTTGGGGCTGCACCAGGTTGGGCTGGTATAAGTTTCATCCATTAGATGATACAGCAGCTGTCTATTCCTAGAATGGAGATTACATGCTCTGTTACATTTAATTAAACCTTAGGTTCAGATTCCAAGATCACAGTTAGGTACACAAAGTGTGAGAAACACATGCAGCATGCTGTGCCTTGGAAAAAGAAAAGGAAAGCAGCAGCGCAGGCAGGCACACTGCACCCTAACAAAGCCTAGTCTGAAAAGATACTGCAGGCAACATTGCTTGAGTCAGGAAGCATTTTCCCTCAACTGCGTTTGCTGCTCACATTAAGTCAAATCATACCTAGCAATTCTGAAGTTGTAACTAGCAGTTCTCCCTACCAAAGCTTTTGCTTGATAATGGTCAGCTCAAGTGTAAAATTTACAAATCTTAAAATATTTACCTTAAAATAGGAATTCACTTCTGGAATAGGAATGTGTGAAAGTAAATTATGCCAAAACTTGTGTTTGAAGTCTGTACTGATTCACCCAGTTGAAGGTTTGGCCACTCATTGAAGTAGTGCACTAGACAACACATAAAAGACGATAAATGCTAACAGGACATAGAGGGGGATAAAAGCTGGAAGCACACCAAGCAACTCCTTAGACAACGGAATGTACTATCACTGCCACTTGAAGCAATTTTGACAGAGCTTATTGTGCAGAATGTTGAGATGTTCTTTATATAATCAATATATAATGACAGAAAAAGAGCATCTAACTTGAACGTCAAGCATAGATAGCCAAGAAACATCTGCTCCACATGAATTATCGCAGAGCTGGACAGAGGAAAACAAAACAAGGCCGGACTAAAATGTCTTCGATCCCTGCAAAATCTTTACAGAGCTGACAGTAAATCCCTTAGGTCAGCCAAGCAATTGGATAGCAGCAATAAGGAGAGGATACCAGTGGTTTGCAACTACCTGTCCTTCAGAATTATATCCAGTAGTTCAGTGTTTGTTGGAAATACTGGCATACTCAAATGCTTCCCGTTCTTTCCTTCAGCAAGCAGATCCTACAGACACTTGGCACTGAACAAGGAGGCATAGTGAACTCAGCAGGTTTTGTCCTTCTGCACAGCTGAGTGACAGATTTCAACTGCATGACTCTTGTAGTTTATTCCAGAATTTGCCCAAAGTAATTTTTTCCCCTCTTAATGTGTTCATGAACACACAATTTTCATCTCTTGGTGCTCCTTCAAACGCTCATATATACTCTTTAGAAAGACAATAAATCACATTACTGTACTATAAACAACCAAAGCTCCTGAAAATATCTCCCAAATAAATGTATCAAAAGCAAAGCAAACAATTTCACAATTGAATTAAATACAAATTATTACAGTACATGTCTTCTAATTATAAAGGCAAATTTATAGCACCAATGTTCTGACCATTATATACTACTTTCCAATGATTGTGTGAAAGCTGACTTGCAAAAAGCTATCACTGGAGAAAAATATTCCAGTACCAAGTTTGGATTTTGATTCTTCATCAGGATTACTGATAGGGTTATGGCCTCCAGCTGTAATCCCAGCCTTGCTGTGCAGACATCTCAAGAGAATTGCAAACTACAGTCCAGAGCTTTAATGTAAACTAGTACTTGCTTTGAAACATCAGGCTGTAAGAGCAGCAATCTCAGAAGCACCTTTACAGCTAGGAGAAGGGCAAACTGAAAGGGACTGTAACCTCACAAGCTCCCCCAAAGGAATGCACTGTTGTTGTGGCTCAGAACTACGGTGCACTATGGACTGAAGCTGTACCCAAGTGATCAGCGCCTGTGCTAGGACAAGCAGGAGACAGGCAGGCAGACACACAATTAGGTCATTTCTTACAGCAGCCTCAGGGAGGCTGTAACCTATGCCAGAAGCAGCTTTCACTGAGTCATTTACAGCACACTCTTCCCAGGCTGCTCCAGTGGAATAAAAACCTTCACAGTTAGTGCCCACCTGGGAGGTCAGTGTAGAGCAGCCAACGTGCTGTAAATTCACATCCTCCCCAATGGTGCAGTAACTTTCACATGTACAAACCCCCAAGTGTCCAAGGCTGACTTAATGGCTAAAGCCTTGCACTAGGAAAAGAAGCAGCTGTTCCTCAGTTCAGGGGATATTTTTCTTTCCCTTCAGTCTGTCACAGCCTTTTGATTGTAAATTCCATGGGGCAGGGAGTGTTTTATGTTTAGACAGTGAGAGTCTGCTTGTGGGAGGATTTTATAGCTGCTACTGCAAGAATAGTAAGCATGAAAAGCTGAACTGGAAATACAAAAGCTTAAGACAAACATGAATCATCGTGATTTCCAATTCCAAACTACCTAGAGAGGTTAAGGCAACTATTTTGTTCAGTTTAGTCAAAACAGCATGTAAAAGCCTATCAATATGCACTGCCTCCGCTTCATAAACCAATCAAACATTTCTCGTTCTTTACAACTCCAGGCACCTTTCTCCAGAAAAAACCCAAGGTGCCAATGGGGACCTCCCAAAACCCAAGAACAAATTTTTGAGCTTGTCGAACTATGTCTGAAAAGAATCACACAGATCAAAATTGCATGGCACAAAATGAAGCAGGAACATCTTTTGAATACGAACACCTATGTAACTACTGGGTATCTGTAACCTGCAGCCAGTGCGCTTCTACTTGGATAATACAACTGCCCAACTACGGAAAAGACTTGGCGTGTATGTACAGGGCACAGCATAGCCAGATACAGCTGCAGACTCTGCGGCTAACTAATTTGACTACGTACAGTTATTACTTTACTCATCAGTATTGACACAGATATTCTTACACAAGCACAGTGATGAAAACAGGGACCTGAATGCCTTAATACAAAATTCACAATCATAATTATTGTAAGTGATCATCTGCTTTATCTTTCTTCTCATAGTCGAATATGGATGTTACCTTATTTATTATTTACATTGCAATAACGACTTGAGACCAAATCCATACACTTTCTGCTAGAGCAGACATTATTTGTGAATGTGTCCCAAGTAGATCGTTCTTTATGAGCTTTTGTGAAATATTTAGTGTGAAGTTAAAGACAATGAGAGTAGCTGGGACCTGAGTTACTGAACCCACTACCCACTGGGCTTTCCAGTAGTGCCTTATTTCTCTCTGTACTTACTACCTGCCAATAACAATCTGGTATCTCTCATTTTGTGAATACATTGCTAATCTCCTTGGGGCAGGGATTACTTCCTAGTTTTTACATAACACAACAGTTTCTGCCTTTGACCAGGGTATCTCAAAAACCACAGAAATAGCAACCACAAGGCCAAATGCAGTACTATCACAGAGAATATGGGCTTACTAGCCTAATAGTTAATAGCTTTGCCCATGGCTAAAACCAGGTTGATAGCAGTCTTAGCATACTTGCTAATAAGATATAGGACTTTTAAGTCATAAAGCTATCTGCATTTCTAGAGAGGAAAATGAATTATCTTTGCACAGGGGCCATATCTTAGCATATATAGCAACAACTGTGCTGACAGTACAATACCACAGCAAAACAAGCAGGGACTAAAGCACAGGCAAAAACCAGCATCAGATTGCAAACATTACAGCAGCTATTAGATGTTTACAGCAAATCAAAATCATAACAAATGCATCATTTATCCATCAGCTGTGTTGAGAAAAAAATATACGTTAACATCATCTGGTTTAGGTTTGGTAAATGAAGAGCTGATCTAATGATCCTGGGATTGGTTTGACAAGCAGCCAGTGATTACTCTTTATGGAAATAAAAGAGAGAAGATCATGAATTTATTAGATGAGACTAGATGTATTTCAGTGGTTTCTTGAGTTGGCTGAAAGAGCAAGATTTGTGATGACAAAGTGTTGATGCACACTTTGCCAGTTTCACTTTGGCTAGTTCAAGGCCCTTCTTTCTGAAATGTTATTTACAGAATCACAGAACATTAGGGATTGGAAGGGATCTTGAAAAATCATATAGTTCAATCACCCTTCCACAGCAGGACCACCTAGACCAAGTCTCACAGGGACATATCCAGGCAGGTTTTAAACGACTCCAAAGATGGATATCCCACAACCACCCTGGGCAGCCTGTTCCAGTGGTCCGTCACCGTCACCATGAAGTTCCTTCTCATGTTTATATGGAATCTCATATGTTCCAGCTTACACCCATTGCCCCTTCCTTGTCCTATCACTAGATGACATTGAGACGGGCCTAGCTCCATCCTGCTGACACTCACTCTTCAGATAAACCCCACTTTATCATGTAAAGATCAGGTTTCTTTACAGCATCGCCCCCTTTTGTGAAAACTTCAGTTTCACAGCCTGTTGAAATATAAAAATCAATCTTCCAAACCCCTGAAGAGTCAGCTCTTTGCCCACATGGGTGTAGAGGTCACGTTAAGACCAATTCAGGATCAGGGCTTTTGAAGTTTCTGTTTGTTCAGGTGGTTGGATAACTTGGAGTGTCTGAAATTAAGGGAAGTATCCAGAGAAGGCTGGACATTTCCAGCTTTCAGCAAGTCAAAAGTGTTTTCACTACAAATATTGCTTTAAATGAGCACGGAAAAACCAAAAGAAAGTATTACCTAAACTTTTCTCTTATTTCTGGTTCAGACCACTCATGATATCTGTTGGCTTAGGAAGTATTAAGTATCCACTTAAACAAAATATATTTTGACAAAAATATATTTTGCAATGCACAAAGAGGGATCAATTAATAGAAAAGCTTTTGAATGGTGATAGCTATTATTTAAGGATGCTAAAATAAAAGGATAATTACTTTTAGAATAGAAGTTGAGTTCCTGATACACTTCTAAGGAGAGGGCAGGCAGGTGAAGTGCTTTTGACAGTATTTTTCCCATGCTTTGAGCACATACTGCTAACAATCTAACGAGGTGCCTTTCTAGTATGAACTGCAGGTCAGAAAAATCCATGATAAAAGTAATGATTCTCTTTTTGAAAATCCATGGGTCAGAGAGGAGGCATGACATGACTACACAACAAGTTTGTTCTGCAATGGTAATTCTGGCTATTTTTCTACCTTTCCCACTCCAAAGTGGTACACTGTCAATCTCCTCACACATCATCTGTGACAGTTTGCTTGCCTGATAGCAGATGAAAAGCTTTCTATTAAAAGCTATATTTAATAAAATCATCTCTTCCTGTCTGTTTGGCCCATTTTTAGCAATTGAAATGCAATTATTGTGCTAAAAAAGGTGGTGCCTCAAGCTCAGGGCAATTGTCTCACACTCACTGGAAACCAGTGTTCACAATATACATGCAATATAGCTGGCAAATATACAGGTAAGGCTACCAGAGCACAAAGGGCTTTGGCCACACCAAGATGAGGCTCCATGCCACACAGCTGCAGTCTGGCAACCCATCCCAAACCCCAGCATTTCTGACCTTCTCCATCCAGAAGCTCCTATTTAAAATGAGTCACCGAACCACAGAATCAGTAAGGTTGGAAAGGATGTCTAAGATCATCAGGTGCAACCTTCAACACATCACCTCCATGACCACTGGACATGCCTCACATTTACTCATCTTTTGAACACCTGGATGGTGACCCCACCACCACTTCCTCTGGCAGCCTGTTCCAATGATTAACTACTCTTTCACTAAAGAAAGTTTTTGTCATTTCCAAACTTCTTCCAGCACAACTTGTGGCCATAGGAAAACAATACATTATGCCCCATTCACATTTACTATGATAAAAGCATGTATCTACAGTAAGAATAATCCCGTACATCCTATTCTGATGCGTTAACCAATTACTTTTTAGGGGATAGATAAAATATATCTGTTAGAATAAAAAAGTTACCATAGCACTTAGAAAGTTACTGCTCCACCTTTCTTCTCCCGCACACAGAAGATACAATACTGTTAGCTAAAATAGTGAGAGAAAATTACGGAGGATAAAATTCATTTCAACAACTTCACTGAGAGCTCCAGTCTCTTCAGTGTCTATAATTTTACTGTTTGTTTGGGTTTCAGCTCCCTTAAGCTGAAACGTCTCATATTTCCCTTTCAGAGCAAATAGAAGTGTTTGATGTCTCAAGAATCTCAAGGGTCAAGAAAAACATTTTCCACTGAACTATCCTCTCAACTGGTTTGGGAAGAAATGTCAGCCTATCAGCTGAAAACCCCACAGTGGAGCATGCTGCATCTCACTGCCGGTATTACAAACACAATCCATGGTGCTGCTGCTTTTTAATTTTCTCTTCCCCTTCTATTTTTCCCACCTGTGTTCCAACCAGACAGTTGTTTCTCTGTGATTTGGAAAGGCAAGACTAAATCAAGGCCAAGTTCAGTTGTTGTATCTGACAGTTGCCCAAGAAAGTAAAGTGTTTTCTTCAATTGAGCTTTGACATTGGATTCCTATGCCAGCTGCACAAGTTGTTCTGTCCTGGTTGTTGTTGACGGTAGCTATAAAAAGCATAATATATTCATTTTCAAAACTCCTTATAAATCAGACTTCCATAACAGCTGGACCAGACACTTTCCTGTCCTAATTGCAGTGTGTTTAGTGAGGAACAGGAGAAAGAAGAGGCAAAAGCGAGTACTTTTCTGCACTGCAGTTCTACGTTTGGATCTGCCGCTCCCTAACCCTACTTTTCTCACTCAAAATTATGTGATAAAAGGGATGACATGTAGCACCACTACTGATTGAAGAAAAGGCCAACTTCTTGAAGAGTAAGGAAGAAACTGCAGAGCCTGGTTTTCCAAGTTAAAGACATCAACATTTGTCTTGTCAACTACTGGGCTGGAGCTATGGTTCTGAAGCAAAACCTACTGAAACAGGGAACTTAATAAAGAGGGGTTTTGATGAAAGAATTTATGAGAATCAGACTTTTCACAGATATGAGCCAGTTCTGATGAAGTTAAGTTTATTTGCAAGAAAGCCTTTCTCAGCAGACAGGTTTAAACACAGAGGATAAAACTCAACTAAACTAACCAACAGGCTTCTTACAGAACCAATTACCTGGAAGAAGAGGGATCTCTATTCAAATATCTTCTTGGTTAGAGACTGTAAATTCCTTATCCATGTGTTCTTCTATTTCAAAGTGTAGCTTTTTCAGTACATCTCATGAAAAATGTAGAAGACCTCAGTTTCTTCTCACATCAGAATGCAAATGTCAACACACTGCAGATTGGAAGTGCAGCAACTCATCTCGCTTATGGACAGCCAAATCCAACATGTGCCAGGAAGATGATTAATAGATCCAGTCGGGTGGCAGAATGAATTTCTCTTAAATAGGACATAACAGCTGATGACTTACAGCCACTTCTATGTGAGAGATTGACCCCTCCCTTTCAAATTAGTCTATTGAAGAGGCTATTGAAAAGTAACAAGAGCTCCAACATCACATTTATTTCTCACTCCTTTATATCTATCTTATGGTTCAACTTCTAACACTGGTGCCCCTCAAGGGAGATGATGACAAGCTCTTTAATATTCTACAGAATTACAGCTTATCACACCTTTGTGTTCAAGGCTGCATAAAGGAGGCATTAGAAGTCTTCACTAAAAGGCAAACGCAACACAGAAAACACTGTGAGGATGGTGTAACTTCTCTTGAGCAGTGGCCTTTTGCTCTGAGCATTAAACACCCAGCTGCTACTGAGTGATCAAGAAGGAACTGTATAGAAAGCAGCTTTCTTTTTTTGTCTGCAGGAGGCCAGAAGATTATCTGCTGTATCTTCTGCAATCATCAGTGTAATTGTGATCTTGAAGTAAAGCAAATACGGCACTTCATACAGACTTATCTGCATACAACTTATCTGGAAACTGAAGTATCAGCTACTTTGTGTCTCAAAAGGCATATTTAGGCAGAAGTACACATCTCAGCCTGTAATTTTCATGAGGCAATTTTTTAGTTCCAGTAGGAACCTCATATATACCTCCTACATTTTAAGGTGCAGAATCATGATTACAGTAATGAGAAAGTTGTAAGAAGTTAATGTTAATTTTCTCCTTGGCCAGCTGATGTTATTCTAATAGGTGCATATGAGTAAATAATGTAATCTAAAATCATTTATGAACTGTCAGCCCTGAAATGATAGGTTTAAAATGCCTAACTATATTAAAATGATGCCTTACCACACCACAACTTCAGAGCCTGTTGGCAGCTGTCAGTCACTTCACCTAGATCTGTGCACTGCAGAGCCCTATGGATACTGACTAAATGTCCCAATTACTGACCAGAAGGACTAAATACAGCAGCAAGACTAACTCAGCCACACTCCAATCTCAAAAAGGGCTGTAAAACAAACAATTACAAATGCTTAGTTACATATAACCACCTAAATCCCTTACACAGTGGGATCATTGCTTGAGGATCTGCGAGTTACAAACTATCTCACCTGGAGTCACAGCAACTCAGCTTTTAAATTAAGGTTTCTCTGTGCTATGGAGCAGTAACTGTAATTTAGTTAACTCAAATGATAAAGGTAGAAACATCCCTCTGAAACGCATTCACATGTTGTTTGCATGCTAAACATGAATGTTTTATCTGTTGCCATCAGAGAAGCCTTTGCAGATGCTGCAATTATTTATCTTCTAAATCCCCTAATTAAGAACATGAGAGCCATGATAAAAATTGTAATTCCTAGAATTAATAGAATGTCTGATACTTTCAGCATCATGTAAATGTTAACAAATTAAAAATTTAACCCACGTAACTATTCAGCAAGGCAGAAAAAAAGTACTATTGCCCCAAAACAAAAGGTAGAACAAAACAAATGCACATAAAGAAACCAGTAACGGGATGAGACAATATTGCTAGTAAGTTGTTAGTAGGGTTACACTGCTACTTGAACACCACTGACATTCTAGTGTTCAACATTTTTCCTTAGACTATCATGTATAATGCATTTTTAAGCTAGTCTTCACAGATCTTGCTTACAGCAATCACTGAAATAAAAGTAATGATATTAAGACTGCTATTCACAGAATCACTCTGGTTGGAAAAGATCTCTGGGATCATCGAGTCCAACCATCTACCTTACAAGGTAATCTAAACCAGATCCCTCAACACCTCATCCAAATGATCTTTAAACACATCCAAGGATGGGGACTCAACCATCTCCCTGAGAAGTCCATTCCAGTGCTTGACCACCCTTTCTGGGAAAGAATTCTTCCTAATATCTGGTCTAAACCTACCCTGTTGCAATTTGAACTCATTCCCTCTTGTTCTATCACTACTTGCTCGTGAGGAAAGACCAGCATCGGCGTTTCCACAATGTCCCTTCAGGTAGTTGTAGAGAGTGATGAGGTCTATTATATGGAGAAAAACCAAACAGAGCAGCTGAAGGCTCTGGAATAGCAAAAAGTACATTCAAAGATACAGAAATTACATGAGAAAGAGATTAAATTAGTTGATTTATCTAAGAAAGCCATTAGGGAAACTGGGAAACTGATCAGAGTCTTGAGTACTAGCACAAGCATGGTCTCTGACAGAAGACCCATTACTCACGCAGCCAACAAAAATAAAATAACAAGATCCAAGTACGTTTGAATTTAGAACTGAAACTGGATGCATGTAGAGTTTTTTCATTCCTTCAGAATGGAATTTTCATAGGGTTTTTTATGTTGAAATAATATTTTGTGGATTGTTAGTCTGTTCTAGACATTACTTGGTTTTGACTAATCTACTGTCACCAGCATTTTCCTGCAGCCAGTCTCCACATACAACAGAGTTACTGTCATGCATTTTTATCTAACTAACTGAAGTTTAAGTCCTGCTATTTATTTTCCTATTGGGAACAACCACATACTTACAGGCTGGCCTAACATAGAAAAAACCCTTATGTATAGGATCAGGTTACCAAACAAATTCAATTGTCTCCTAAATTTGTATTTCAATGTTTTGTATTGTAAATAAAATTCAAGTCAGGTTTACCATTTTAAATGCTTAGACCTTTCATAACATGCAGACTGTCACTTCTGGCTTTTCTCTATCATGCAAGGTTTGTACTTTCAAAAGTCACACAGTCAATGTAGATTTTAAAAAGACTGTGATGCACCAAAGTCAACAGCTTGTTACAGTACTGACAACCCACACAAGTTATTGCAGAGAGAAGAAAACAACACTGCATCATTAAGTTTAAGAGATGTCTTCTAGCAGCTTGGTATTTAATAGGATTTCCTACAGAAAATACTCAGTACACAACAAATTTTGAATATTGTAGTGTCCTACTCCTTAAATGATTTGGCTATGATAGCTGCAGACTACAGATGCAGGGAACCCCACAACTGTAGGTAGGTTGCAACTATAATCAGACATAGCAGCTAGTTAGGTTTTTATTTAGACTCCACATGAAAGACCAAGGAACCAGTGAAAGAGATTAGATTTTCCAAGGAGTCATTACTTAGTTTTTGTTGCCTCTTGGAGTCCTGGGCTATAAAGAAAATTAGCACACTTCTGCAACAATGACATTTACTGCAGAAAGCAGTCATGGGATTTTCTTGATGTTGCTACCAATATATAGGAAGTAGAAGGACTAAGAAAATGGGCTGTTAAAGTGCTGCCTCACAGACCTGAAGACTCCTGTATGATTTTTAATTCTGATGAAAAAGGACTTCCAGATGATCTGTAGTCTGCAAACTAGTATTTCCTAAAACTATGAACGAATGTGCTTCAATGATTTGCACAAACTTTTAGTAATAAAAGTACAAAAAAATCTTTTACAGCACTTGTTTCATTTTCAGATGTGTATTAAAGAAGTCATTTAAAGAGGAGGCTTAGGGGAGACCTCATTGCTCTCTACAACAATCTGAAAGGACATTGTAGACATTTTGGTGCTAGTCTCTTCCCACAAGTAACTGGTGACAGAACCATCTTGTCTGTAACATTCTCATACCCATAGACAGATGTTGGGTTCTGCTTTCTGTGGTGCTGTGTGTCCAGCAGGGGTAGGGAGATGATTGTCTCCCTGTACTCAGCACTGGTGAGGCCACACCTTGAGTATTGAGTCCAGTTTTGGGAACCTCAGTATAAGGGAGACATCGAGGTGCTGGAGCGAGTGCAGAGGAGGACAATAAGCTGGGGATGGGCCTGGAGAATAAATCTTATGAGGAGAGATTGAGAGAGTTTGAGGAAGAGGAGGCTGAGGGGAGACCTCATCACTCTCTAAAACAATCTGAAAGGATACTGTAGAGATGTTTGTGCTGGTCTTACACGTAATTAGTGACAGAACCAGAGGGAAGGGCCTCAAGCCTCAACAGGGTAGGTTTAGACTGGACATCAGGAAAAAATTCTTTATGGAGAGAGTGGTGAGGCACTGGGATGGGCTGCCCAGGGTGTTGGTTGAGTCCCATCGCTGGATAAGTAAAAGATGCTTAAATGTGGTTTTCAGGGATCTTGTTTAGGGGTGAAACTGTAGAGTAGGATTGATGGTTGGACTTGATGATCCCAAGGGTATTTTCCATCCTGAATGATTCTGTGATACTGTGATTTACTTCAAAAGAAAGAAACCAGAAGTCAACAAATATTCAGCAGCAGAAGGGCAGACTTTCCAGAAGGCAGTGTAAGTGCAAGAGTAGCTCAAAAATGGTGAAATGCTTTTGGGTTAGTTTCAACAGGCAGGCTGTCTAGTGTGAAAAAATTAAAGTTTGGGGTTTTTTTAAAATAAAAAAAAGTGACAAAAAGTCAAAAAATGTGTGCCCCAGCCTGCCCGTGGACCAGGCGTCTTTGATACACTCCAAATGGTGAGTGGTATTTCCCTCATTCACTGGAAACACACTTATTGTTCTGATATACTGTGAAACACTAAAAAACACATAATTTCTGCATTTCAGAAGCAAAGACCAAGTTTTTCCTTACTGCCAGCATTTCCAAGGTTGCTAGACCTGTGCACTTTCTCACTTAAAGGGGAGGCAACGCATAAGTGAATAATGTGTGTGCAGCGTGAATAGCAGGTGTGCTCAGGAGTGAGGATCTGCTCTGCTCTTTTCGCACATCATCTCAGCATAACAGACCTGACAGAAAAGGCATCTGCTGATGTTTGCTTCCAACACACTTTACTATTTGGTTCCACATAAATAAGAACGCTCATGACAGTTATTTGAACACGAAAAGCTGTTTCAGTACCACTCTGCTGTCCACTAACACACTGAAAGGAACCATTTTCTTCATGGAGGTACATACTTCTGAAACGTTCCAGTGATAGCATGGTGTATTAATTTGTGGCACATTGTGCTCTTACCTGTTTGATGTTTAATATGGAAAGACCAGAGAAGGTGGAGCATTTTTGTTACCCTCCAAAAGTTTACAAGTAAATTACCACCCTTTCAACATCCCATTAAGAAAGCAATGGCTGCTCTTCCTTATTATGTTGGTAAGGAGTAACAAGAGTAAGAACATTTTTGGGAGTGCCCAGGTGTAGAGGGTTCTCAGTTTAAGGCAACAAAAGCTCAATTTTCAGATATTCAACTCCAGAGTTGTAAAAAAAGGGCACAGGTGAGAAAATGCAAAAAACCAGGAGCATTTATGCAAAAATTATTTTTTTTTTTAAACCTACAGAAAAATTAAAGCTTTGGAAAGGAAATCCCTCTTGAAATGATATTCTGAAGACATTCTCCAAACAAATGGAGGTAATGCTGGACTGAGCTATTTCAGGCTGCCAGGCCTTACTAATCTAAAGAGATCATGTAAAGGGGTCAAGTCAAACATGGTGGAGGAAACAAAAACAAAAATTGAATTTCCTACAGAAAGCTCTGCCATATGCCCCAGGTGAGGTTTAAGAATATTCACCCAGTGGAGGTGGCAGAGGAGCAGTATTACTTGGTTGAAGGAAGATACAGCAGTTTACCTCTGGTAGCTCACCTAGGCGGTAAGTTTCACAAGACAAGTTGTCTTGTGAAACAGTGTCATAGCACCATTATTAAGCATTCCCATAGGTATTTCATCAGTTTTATCCTTTCATATAATAAAAAAAAGAAGAAACTTGCATAAGGGTTGTCCCGTGGGCTCAACTTTTGTTGAACAGGGTGGAAAGGAGGAGGGAGAGGGGAAGAAATCATATTCTGTAAAAAATGCAAACCCACTCATTTCTATTTTAAGCATAACTTCTGTAAAAAGAGTAATCTGAGCACCAAATCGTCTGCAACACAAATATCATGATTCAAAACCAGATTGATAACAGAGATTCAAAGTACATATGGAAAATGTACATTTTCACATTGCTGTGTGTCTTAGTCATGTAATTAGCTTTGATGAGAAATTGTTTTAATAACAAGTCTACACACCCAGGTAAGTGAACAGATGCACCAACTGCTTTCCTCTCTGACCAGCTGTAAATCAGCTTTAGCAGGAGAGTGTCTGGACCTCAACTGTTGTCTCTCAAAGTGATTTTACCATTTTTTTCCTCCCAAGTGCACAAGATATCCTCTAAAACCACACTGCAAACAACCAAACCTAAAAATAGTCATTCCAGCAATATTTTACTTGCTGGAAAAAACCTAGTAATAAAATCCTAACAAGCTGAAGATAGCAGAATTCATTGTGAGGGCTTCACCTCGCCACAACCAAATACACAGTCACAACAATACACAACACAGCTGAAGTCCAACCAAATATAAACTCAGCTATTACAAACAGACATAAAGTACAGTACAAAAATAACAGGGACAATTTTGCAGAGAACAAATACTGACAGCAGAGGGTAATTTTCTTCCCCCTTACATGTCCAAAATATTAAGCAGAATGAGTAAGACATTCTTCAAATTATACCCTCAAAAGCTTTCCATTATAGCGTATGCTAAGAAAACTGAATATCTCAGGGAAAAGGGAGGAGACAGACAGACAGAGAGACTAAAGTAACATTTTTCATGTCTCATGATGTGTAGATACAGCTCACGGAATTTGAAATGGAGAATAATGCAAAACATAGAATAAAACTTATATGCCTTGACAACAGCAACAAAGAGAAGAATATAGAAGAGTGTAGAAAGAAGGATGTGAGGGACATTACTGATGCATAGTCAGAGGACCACAGCAGGACTAACCTTTAGATTGATTCCTTAATCCCTAGTTGTTTTTTGTTGAAAGGCTGGGGTGCAGGAAAGGGTGGGAGGAAAGGGGTACAAAACATAAATCAATATGGAGGTAATGTTTTAATAAAGCTAAAACTTTTAAACAAATGCCATGGATCTAAGGGTCAAAACAGTGAAAGAGGTGCAATTTTTTCATTACAAAACTGGTTTTATTCTGCATCAAGCAGTTATGTTGTTGAAGTATCCATAAAAGAATATGTACTTAATAGTCCCCTAAAATAAAGTTAGAAAATAATATTATTTAGAAAGAAGATGCTAATACTCATATTGAGAGTGATGAAGCTAAGTTTATAATGAATATGAACTGAAGCCAAAATACAAGATTAAAAACAAAATATAGACCAAGATTTATTTTTAATTAATGCACATGTCGCCCCCATTCAATTGGTGCATGTAGGAGAGCAGTGTTCAGCCTACAATGTTCTTACCCAGAAAAGAATCAGCCTTTAAAAAGTTTCTCTTAAGTAGGTAGGTAGGACAGTATATTACTGAAAGTTGAGAGGACTTGGTCTATTTTAGGCATACAAACATCACTGCCTGTTCATTTCTTTAAAGCAAAGAAAACAGTTATGGATAGCAATGTGTGCAAAAATCGCATCATACTGACCTAAAACATACTCAGACCTACTATTCAAAACAATTTAGGAACACTCAGATCAAACTCATATAGTAAGTTACTAGTGTTAATCTCTCTGATAGACATTGGGTATGAGCAAAACGCAAGGTTCAGCCTCAGAATCTCTGTCTATACAGAAGGAAGTTAAAACTTACTTACAACTTCACTTTCTAAAGTCAACTGCTACTCATTTAGGATATGGAAAAATTGAGAGTTCTTTCTAGAATCACAGAATATTAGGGATTGGAAGGGACCTCGAAAGATCATCTAGTCCAATCGCTCTGCCACAGCAGGATCCCCTAAATCCAGTCACACAGGGACATAAAACCCAGGCGGGTTTTAAACATCTCCAGAGGAGATTCCACAACCCCCTGGACAGCCTGTTCAGTTCCCTCAGCTGCTCCTCAGAGCACTTATGCTCCAGACCCTTCCCCAGCCTTCCACCTTCTCTGGGCACACTCCAGACAGAAGATATCCTTCTGACCCCAAGATTTAAGGTGCAGCCTCTCCAGTGCCCAGCACAGCACTGCTGCAAGCCAAAAGTGAAGCAAAGCCTGTTTCTGCTAACTCTTCATGTCTTTGTGCCACATTTGCCACCACCCCAGATTTTGGATCAGCATGGGGAGAGGGCCGGAAATATCTCTAGAAAGTAAGAGCCAGAGTACCTTAGTAAATTCACAGATGACACCAAGTTTGGGGGCCGAGTCGATCTGCTGGAGGGGAGGAAGATTCTGCAGAGAGATCTGGACAGGCTGGGTCGACAGGCAGAGGCCAACAGGATGAGGTTTAACAGGGTCAAGGGAAGAGGCCTACACTTTGGCCACAGTAACCCCCTGCAGCTACAGCCTGGGGGATGAGGGCCTGCAGAGGGGCCTGCAGAGAGAGGCCTGGCAGTACTGGGTGACAACCAGCTGAACAGGAGCCAGCACAGTGCCCAGGTGGCCCAGAAGGCCAGTGGCATCCTGGCTTGGATCAGGAATAGTGTGGCCAGCAGGACTAAGGAGGTAATTCTCCCCCTGCATGGGGCACTGGGGAGGCCTCACCTCGAGTCCTCAGGGCAGTGCTGGGCCCGTCACTTCAAGAAAGAGATGGAGGGGCTGGAACAGGTCCAGAGGAGCAATGAGGCTGGGAAGGGACTGGAGGGAAAGTCTGATGAGGAGAGGCTGAGGGAGCTGGGGGCATTAAGCCTGGAGAAGAGGACGTTCAGGTGGG
Source organism: Phoeniculus purpureus (assembly GCA_028565055.1). Taxonomy (NCBI): domain Eukaryota; kingdom Metazoa; phylum Chordata; class Aves; order Bucerotiformes; family Phoeniculidae; genus Phoeniculus; species Phoeniculus purpureus. The sequence continues at coordinate 22,269 of JAOXOE010080737.1, forward strand.
AACCTTCTCCCTCTCTCCAACCCCCTGAAGGGAGGGGGTTGTAGTCAAGTGGCTCTTCAGATGAAGGTTCAACTCTGTCTTTTCATTTTGGGTGACTACTCTTCTATGAACTTCTATGTTGCTGTCTCACTTCAATCTATGTAAGGTTTTACTATTAACAATGTTTAGATTTAACAATTGTTATTTCAGAGTTTTACTGGAGTGACTGGGTCCAGTTCTGAGGTAGACTATCCAAAATCCCCAGTGGAACCACTGCTTCTGTGGACCAGATGAACACAGATGAATCATAGTGATCAGATCAGAGACAAAGGGTCTGTAGCTCATAGGATCCACTCTGCTGTCCTGAATCCATTTGGAAATGAGGACAAAGTCTAAAATGACAGTGGTAACAGGTCTGGTCACATGGAAGTGAGCACAGGAATAATCTCTAAGACATGGAGGTGTCTCCTGAGGTTGTTAAGAGTAAGAGGCAACAAGGGCAACTGATAGTGGAGGCAGTTGTCACAGACTATAGCTTCACAGGCTGAGTCTTTTCTGATTAGTGAAAGCTCCCCAGTCAAACAAAACCAAATGAGGTGTCAGTCCCATGCTATTTATTTGAAGAAAAAAGTAAAATTCTAGGGTGATACTAAAGTAGTTATGTAAGGAAAAAAAAAAAAAAAACAAACCCTCTTGCCTGTGGTCACTTAAATTGCAAGCTGACCACAGGATCAATAGGCCATCTTCAGGTATTGATGCTTGCACTGTACTAACCCCTAACCAATTATAAGATAAATAGAACATTCTACCTTAATTTATATTTAGTACATATAATTCAAAAGGACACAACCCAACTATTAAACTTCACAAATTTAACCAATTTCAGCAAAAGGGCACAAGAAAGAAGAATGTGGTATGGAGATAGATCTTACCATTTGAAATCCCATTTTTATTACAGCAGCTCAGGCACTAAGGCAAATCTTAACATCTCAGCAACTGAGTATGGATGAATCATACTAAACAAGAAGTGTGTAGAGAGACGTGACTTTGTAAAATTACAGATCAAAACCAAAAACATTTGCAGAAGGAGAAGCAGAGGCAAATACATGAGGAATTGGGGGAGCCAGAGCAGAAACTGGCCTCAAGCCACAGTCAAGATTTTTCTCTCTCTAAAGCAGAGGAAACAAGTGGGATGATAGAAGCATGATCTGTTGCTGGCAGCAGCATCTGTGCAGACTACAGTGGGTTACACTGGACTGCCTGGCTACCACGTCTGAGTGCATGAATCAGAAGCTCTCTCTCAGGATTAAATAATTTCCAGTAATGAATTCTGTTTTCTAATTTTCAAACAGTGTGATACTAGAGCTTGGGCCAACAAACCATCACAATCACAGCATGGCCTTTGCTGCTGGCACTGCAGCAGAAAGCAACAGTAGTGACACAAATGACCTTGTGAGCAGCATTAGCAGTACAGATTTATTTTGTTCAACTGGTCAGCTAACGCATTCTGTTCCAGAGTATCAGTGCTGCTGACATCCACAGTGTTGAGGGGAAGTCACCTACAGATGTGGCACTTTGACCTTCTACCAGAGTGAAAGTTTGTTAGCAGATACAAAAA
>JAOXOE010080766.1:0-27592 GCA_028565055.1 Phoeniculus purpureus
TCTAGGTGATCCTGCTGTGGCAGGAGGATTGGACTAGATGATCTTTCGAGGTCCCTTCCAATCCCTAATGTTCTGTGGTTCTGTGATTCAGTGATAATACAGTGGGAAAGACCTACTAAACAACTATTTTGTAATGGGCTGTGTTGCTTAAGAGAGGCTGGTGAGCAGACTTCCGTCCTTCTGTTCTCTGATGGCTAAAAAAGTAACTCCACTGGCTTTGCTAAGCACTGTAGGGAACATGTTAAAGAAGATGTGATCAAATGAATATCTTTCAGGGACCATTTGCCACCAAACTTATTTTATAATTCATCTGTTCTCTGATACTGGGAGAGAGAGTAGTTGCACTATTCTGTAAGGTACAACTGTACTTCCAATGCGCTACTTAAATGTTAATGGAGTGAAATTGCTCACATCCATATTTTAACAGGCTTAAGTACGTCAGCTCACTCACTTCTGCAAAGAAACTTATCTCTAGATATGGGAAAAAGTCTAGCAGAGAAATTCAACAGACACGTTAGCTACGAACATGTTATATAAGGTCGGTTATTTCAATGGGGATATAAGGAGTAGGAGTGTTGGCTGTTAGGGGTTTGAGGGAGATGAAGATTTAAATACATGACCATATTATGACTTGCTACTTACTTCTAGCTCCTGACAGTCACATAGAAGACGTGTAAGCTTATACTTTTCAATAGGTCTTGTGTTTATGGGTATGTGAAATACTGTTCTCCCTCTCTAAATTTCTGGCTACATAGCTTAGAATTGATTTAACTAGTCTAGATTATTTCAACCAATTAATGATGAAACATGCAAGACTGAATCTGTCAAAATCTGTGCATATTGAGCTTTCAGATACAACAGAATTGAGACACTTAGGGATGCTGAAAAGCCCATATCCACACATACATACATATATATATATATATAAATGTAATATCAAACTCTCAGGCAGCCAAAGTCAATAAAAACTTGGATAAATGCTTTTTCAAACCCTCCAATACCAGCAACCATAATCAAGTCTGCTATTTGATTTATTGTCTCCTCCTTCACAAAAGCATTTGAGGCCAACAACCGAGGCAAAGAAACACACAGCTGACCACATTGGTAGCAAGGACAACAGCACAGGAAGGACAACTGCAAAAAACAGGTTCCAGAAAGAATTTAAGATTTACAGATTGAAAAGAAAAATATCCAACAAACAAACCCATGTACTGATAACAAAACTTCCAATGCTCCTGTTACACCCACAAAGCAAACTAAGTTGTCACTTCAAAATAACAAAGTCTTTAGTCTACTGCATCCAGAGGGCAATGCAGCTGGTGACAGGGCAGGAAGGAATGGCTGAGGACTTTGGACTTGCATTCTCTATGTGCAGTAGTCTAAGGTACTCAATAAACACAAGGATCCGTGATGTTACTAAGCAGCATCAATTGCACCAGACGTAAGCATGAACTGAGAAATTGTTTTTATTATAAATATTGCTACTTTATTGACAATTTTCTCAACTCATCTCAGCCTGCAGATCTTATTTTCCTGCATGCTAAGCCAACAGTTCTCCTCACTTGATGGGAGTTGAATACAACCAACCAGGTGTTCGTTAGGATGAGAGTCATTTGGGAAATGTATTGTGAACTGCTACTGCACACAAGAAAAGGCAACGTAAAAAAGTCATGCACTGCATTTAGAAGAGTCATTTGACATCTCAAGTTTTCTTGGATGTAACACAAAATCTGTCAGTCTTCACCGACAACACATCAAACATGGAGAAGCAGTTTTAGAGGAAATTTTGTTCAGATAGATGAGGTGATTATGGGGATTAAACATGCCAAGAGACAAGAAGCCCAGAAAGTTGTACTTAGCAGATAGGAAACGATACAGTATGTCCCTTTATCCATTTCCCATGGTACATGACCCAAAGTAATGGTAATAAGCGGTCACCTGGACAAATCACAACACGAAAAGGGAAGAATAAAGACATCATAAAAATAAAGTGGCTGTGCAAACACCAGAATAGCCTACTCGACCATGTTGTATAACAGTTTGGGAGTTTTAAACTGTATAGCACACACAACAAATTAATATCTTGAAGGTAGAGGAGGCTGATAGATGGCTCAGAATTTTCCATGCGCTTCACAGCACATCATCAGCTCCAGCAACTGTTAGAAGCTAACAAAGATATTGAAATAGTGGAATAACCACAACAATAACAACAAAACACCAAATCTTCATGCAGCCAATGCAAGAAAATACACGGGGAATGATTTTTAGACAGTACCCAGCTGAATTATTTGTTCATTTCTTTATAGAATTACTCCTTTATTGAGTACTGAAAATCAGTTTCTGTGAGGTCCACAGAATTCCGATCAGATCTATATACACATATGTATATAATGAGGACAAACAGAAAAGGATATATATATTAAATGCTGGGGTATCGGTTTCTGTTGGCTGAGAAACATATTATGAGATACTGAACAAGTCTCTTCTAAGAGGGATCTGGGTAATCTTATTTCACTTGTTCAAGCGTGGGCAGAAATCATTACAGGTACACCAGAGAAAGGGTATCTTTAGGGAAAAGTGCCACCTTCAAGTAGTTCTATCCCATATAATAATACAACAAAATAATCATTACTTTCAAGTGTAATACACTACTTTGGAATATTTTTCCATAAGAAGCTGAGGAACTCATTTCCTCCTCCTGTGAGATACTGTTTGCCAAAGCAGAAAAGACTAATTTTTCCAAAGAAATAGAGCAGTGCAAACTTTGCTGCAGCCTGAATGTGTGCAGACCTGTAAATAGACATGTCCTTGCTTATGCTTTTTAAACCCAAATATTTCTGTTCAGAGCAGAGACAACTATCAGCAACAAGCTCCTCACAGTTTGTGAGTCATCTCAATTCTTTGATGAGAACTATAAAAACAGAGCAAAAGCTGCCTTTACAATGCAAATGTGATTCTTGAAAATAAACACAGACCTCCACATACAACTTAAAGCACTTTAACTCTTAACCCCAGTGAAGCAACCTTCAACTCACAGTGGTGAAAGGGGGAAAACAAGTTGTGTTTCTTGAGGATTTTGACAAATTTTCACCCTAGGCTGTTTGGATCACACTTCAAAAGACATTTTGTTATCTAATTCCCTCAAAGAGAGGCCAACATCCAAACACATTTCATACTCTGGCCTTTTATTTATAACAAAACCCAGGTTTTATCCTGTTTATATTTACATACCAAGTTCACTGTTTCTAGCTGCACACAGCCTACTGCCCATGTTTGCCCTCTGCCAACAGAAAGAGATTCACCAAGACAAAATGCAGGATCCTACATTTCAGCCACAGTGACCTCCTGCAACTACAGACCAAGGCCAGTGACATCATGGCTTGTATCAGCGATAGTGTGGCCAGCAGGATTAGGGACGTAATTCTACCCGCATACTGGGCACTGGTGAGGTCTCCCCTTGAGTACAGGGGTTAGTTCTGTGCCACTCACTTCAAAACAGAGATTGAGGAGCTGGAATAGGTCCAGAGGAGCAACACACATGGGGAAGGGACCAGAGAGAAAGTCTGATGAGAAGAGGCTGAGGGGGCTGGGAGTGTTTAGCTTAGAGGAGACTCAGGGGAGACCTTCTCCCTTGCTACAACTCCTTGAAGGGAGGTTGTAGTCAGGTGAGATTTGAGCTCTTCTCCCAGGCAACTAGCAATAGGACAAGAGGGCAGGGCCTGAAGCTGCCAGGGGAGGCTTAGGTGGGATGTTAGGAAGCCCTTCCTCACAGAAAGGGTGATCGCACTATCAACTAAACAAATAACGATCCAATATGGACCACTAAAAACGTACTAGCTACTCCAAACACATTACACTTGTCCTCCTGATTGAGACTGACAATATCAGATTTCCCAAATACAGGATTAAAGAAGCTTCTGTACTTCCTAGCATCAGAATTTCCCAGCTCTCAGGTTACTGCTATTACATTTGGATTTTTTCTATTTTTTGTCCGAACAACGCTTCATGGTTTTAGCAGATAGCATTAAAACATTCATGTGCAACTCCCATGGAAAAATACTTGAACATAGTAGAAAACATTGTCTAATATAATCAGCCCATGACATTAATAAAAATTTAAATAGACAAATTTAGAGAAAATTTTAGAGCCTGACTGGAATAATTCCTCTTGTCTTTATTAGAGTCTTGTTAGTTAGCTTCTGTTAGCTACCGAAATATTATTTTATGTTGCTCTCTCCCTCACTCCCACAACATTTAGAAGATAAAATGTAATGCTTATCTATCATTAAAGTGCTGTGTTCTTCAAGACATCATGCACCACCAAAAACACGGCCCTTCTGAAGTTTATTTTCTTAAAAGAAACATATTTCAAATATTTCTGAATATTAAGTTAAATCAGGATACCCTTCCTCAAGATTCATGTTGTGTATGACTTTTTTGTAACCTGTTCTGCAAAAACAAAACATCTCTAAGGAAAAAGAATGAGACAATCAAACATTGCATGGAAAGGGGTTTGCAGCAGCACACCAATCTATTCATTGACAAGAACCAGAATAAGAAATCAGTAGTGCTTTCAGACCCCCCAACACCGTCCACACAGCATCTACAAGCTACACATTTTGGACTTGATACTCTTGTCCAGACATTTTACAATCTTTCACAATACTATTTATTGGTGTGGATACAGAAGGCTCAAAACAGCTTTTCACGGCCACATATGGGATCCTGAGCAATTATCTGTTTTCCTCTAATCTTATGTCTACCCAGTGGCACAGGGTTCAGTGACACAGGGTTCTGATTCTACCTTAGCAAATTAACAATCAACCAAGAAATATCAGATGAAAATAACAAGCTCACTCTGGTCCTATCCATAATTAGCAGAGCATAATGGGCAGCCAAATGTCTGCAGGAGGAGACAGAATGTAAATTGGTCTGTGCCTATCTAGACATGATGTTATTACCTTATGGTGTGCCTACGGTATTGCGAACATATCACAGAAACATCAATTAACGACACAGAGAACAAATACAATATGTCTGATTCCTACACTTACCACACAACAGATGAACATATCCTTGCTGTATATGAAAGAATTTAGGCTCAGCAGCAATATAAGAAGCCTGTTTAAACATGTTGTGCTGAATGAAGACTCTATTTCCCCAACATACCTTTAGGGTCTTGTGTCCGTTCCCCTCATAAGCATCACAGTTCAGCATGCAGCTAGCCCTATGAACGGTACCCCATGTGATCTGGGAGTAAGAGCCAGGCACTCTCCCTTCCTGCTTTGCCATCTCCTTAGGAAATTTGTGACTGCATGGGAAACTCACCTCAATAGTTCCCACCTGTGTGAATCTGTGTCTTACATTAACTTATGAGGTTAATTACCTTTATTTCCCCTAGACAAATAATTTCTACTACATGGAAATTTACTCCTAATCAAGTCAAAGAAGGCTTGAAATAAAATACATGATTGCATCTTTGCCAGCGTGAATAAGTTGGTGCTTTATCAATGCACATTTCAAGGATCCAAAAGCACTACTGTAGTTACTAGTCCAGTTTGTCTGGACTGTGGCAGTAATCTCCAATTAGACAATCAAAGGTAACGATGGCTTTTGAACAACTAATGGCAAGCAGCTAAAAGAAATCTTTTAAGAAAATTAACATTAAATTAATTAACTGTTAATTAAATTACAGCAAAGAAGAAATCTCTTGAGCAACTCAAAATAATACTTGTTACTGGTTATTCCAAAGTATAAATTAGTAAGTGTTGTCAAGTGCTTAGCAGGTACGTTCAGCAAGCAGCTTAGTTTTTTCAGTCTGGTTCTGAAACAGAATATAGAACCATGGAAGGTGTATGGGAGTAAATTTTATGTTCACACTGGGCCCGAGTCAATAGAAAAGTTAGTTCTCTTGTCAGAGAAAACACTCAGTGTTAGATAAGTCAGAGCTTTGAAGCTTTTCTTTAGCAAAGCTGTTTTCTTGGTATCATAAAGAAGCTACTGTAGAGATGGGGAAGCCAACATCTGTGGATTTCAGAAGCCTTCGTGGAACCATTCTGCAGTGACTAAGCCCACTGACGTGTCCAGTCAATAACTTCAGATAAAGCAGAAGTCTGAAGCTAACTCCCTTAAACTACAAAAATCCTCATCGTTTTGTAATCTGAGAAATTAAATTCTCAATAAATGTAATGAGTGGTTCATGTACACTGTAAATTTTCCATCTGCTTCACTATTTGTTTTTATTGTTCAGTAGTGATCTTGAATGTAATCTAAAACTTCAAGCTGGGCAAACTAACACTGTATAATGCAATATTAATTTAAACAAGCTTTGCTTTAATTTATAAAGCTTTGTCTTGTTTTGTAACTGCTACAGGCTTAAAGCAGAGGGAACACATCTTTCCTCTATGGGGCTGACCTGATGGAATAACAATTGGGTTACGTTATATTAGCTGTGCTTTAATTTATATTTATATATGTATTTATGTTTTAAATTAGCTCTTTGCATTCATGCAAACCACAAGGAAGCACAAAGTTGAACAGAACTGTCATGCACCACAGAACGTCTTTAGAGAGAGAGAGACCTAGGTGACGAGCAGGAACAGTTTACTGGATTTATTCTCAGGAGCTGATACTGTTTATACAATAAACCTGAGATCCTGAAAGAACAGTGTCTTTCAAGAAAAATAAGCTCATGAAAGGTTTTTATGAGGTGAAATGCTTCAGCGTTTCAGAGGAGGCGGCTGAGCCTTGTAATATTACCCTCTCGGTAATTCGGAGGAAACACCGTGTACTCAGTTGCTCTTAACAAAGTCAATCAAAAACCTCTTTGTATTAACCACAAAAATTTCCTTGTCTCCTCTCACCACATGTATTTCTTTAAGTTTACAGCACTTAAGCAAATAAACAAAAGCAAATATGTAGTTTTCATAAATTCTAACACAGGGGAAACGCATAACAGTTTGCTGCAGCAGCTAAAAGGGAAAAATCTTTATGATTCCCTTCAGAATCCCTCAAAACACTTGCTGAAAACACTCCATGCCCTCAGGCAGCAGCCTCAAACAGCAGCAAAAGAACAGTTCTGCTAAATCATTATTTCAACTGCTTCTAACTTCTTTAATCCTCCCAGACCACACAAAAACTTGTCGTGTGGAAGTATCCAATCAGCCCTACACTGCAAATACACAGCACAGGGAACCCGACTTCTGTTTGCCTGGCAGTAGACCGTGTATCTAAGAAACAGGCAAGTTGTTCAGCACAGTCTGGAACACAGCTCCTGTGACAAAATAGGCAGCAACTGAGAAAAACCCAGTGCAAAATATTACATAATCCTGTGAGTTCCTGGGCTCGGTAATCCCAAACACGTCTCTTCTGACTGCCACCAAACCCAAAGGTATCAGCACTGAGAGCTCAGTTCTCTGGTCACCGCGGGCTGAGCTCTGGCCCGGCGTGCTCCCACAGGAAGCACCACATCACCAAATCCAGCTGTGTCCCCACAGTGGCCATGGGGGAATCGGAGATGGTGATGCTGCCACTTCCCTGTCATGAGAGAGTAGGCACAAGGCGACAACCTCTGCAAAGCTCCCCTTTAAAACAAGCTTTAAGGGGACAACTCCAGCTCCTGCCTTTTCTCCTTGAGATTTGTTCCAGTGAGGCAAACAGATACAACATCAAGCGATGATCAAGAGGAAGGAGATCTTCTCATTACCCACCACATGGCAAGCAGCCACACTCAGAGCTGCTAAGCAGCTGTTGATCTAAAGGGCAAGCAAATAAACACAGCAGCCAAGTTGGCTGGATGGCAAATACTCATTGTCTGGAAAACAATCACCTTCTAAAATACTTTAAGAACCGGGGTGAGGAAAGGGAAGAGGCACACACATAGAAGAATACAAAAGCTGAACATTAATATATTAAGAATTAGGAAAGGAAAAAAATATATGTTTAAAACACCGAACACAGCAAGATCTTGTCCCCAAAAATCAGAATTGAAAGAGTGCAGCCTTGTTTCTGAATTCATTTGTCACCTATGATCATTTTCCAAGACATGAGATGATAGGCAGTCGTATCCACACTAGTCATTATCACAACTGGCATGTCAAAGTGACACTGCATCAGTTTGGACACCTAACTCATCCTCCTTATCACACACCTAATAACCTTAGCGTGTTTTATTAGGCATTGAAGCAAAAGCATTAGGGAAGATGGAATTTACCCACACAAATTCCCGTGTGTATTTACACTGCATTCACACTTTTAAGCAGTCACGTAGCAAAGGCACCTGAACTCTATTCTAAGTCACGTTGGAGAGCACCTGAACACTTTACAAGTTAGCAGACAGAAGGTATTCTTGGTTTATATGTTTATTCCCAATCTGATTCTGCCACTCTGAAGACAGTGGGCTTTTGCATCAATTGCACAACCAGCTCCTCCTGATGTAAGACCTGTTTCTTTCATTTAAGTATGTCTCAATTTTGGGCAAAGACTAGTAGGCTTGATATTAAGGTTAATGTCTTCACTGAAAGCGTAACGCACTAGAACACACAGCCAAGAGCAGTGCTAGAGTCACCAGCCCTGGAAGTACTGAAGTTGGCCTGTGGACATAGCACCTGGCGGTGCTATGGCAAAGGTTGGGCTCAGGATTTTACAGACCTATTCCAAGCAAAGAAATTCTGTGTTTTTGTGACTTATCCATAAGCTCAAGCCTCAGACTACAAGTCCTCCTGTTTTCAGAAAACCTGCTTCCCTTCACTACAAAGAAATAATTTTCTCTAATTATTAATTATTAAAACTCTTTCGTCTACAGCTGTATGACACGGGACGCTCATCTTTCCTCAGCTAACACTCAGTACCTTCTAAGAGTGAATGTTGAGGCAGAAGAATGGCTGCACAAGGGCTAGTACATAGATTCTATGGTCAATCCAACATTTCAGATGAAGCTATAAGGGAAGAAATCTTTTGATTTCAGAAAACTAGCCTACCCGAGGGAAAACTTCACAATGCCTTAGCAAAGATTCATTCAACAGTACAGAAGAAATGGTAAAAGCTGGCAAGTGCAGGAAGCAGCGGAAGGCACCAGTTTCCGTGCTGCCAACACAATAAAGGCGAGTAAATTGCAATATTCAACAGCAACACACGCAAGATCCCCCCTCAGACTATCTGTATTTTAGACAATTCTCATGCAGATACATATATGTGCTTTTATTTCCTTCCCTCTCTCTCTCTCACTCCATGTACATGTTTTTCAGAGGTAAACCTGAAGAAGAATCTCTCGCAGAGAAAAAAGTTTCCAACCACTGCAAACTCCTCTGGAGAAGGCTCCTTACATAAAAGATGGTTTCACAGTGAATGCAAATTTTCCTTTCTGTCAAGTTCTTTCAACATCGAGGCACGTATTTTCACATTTCATCCTGCTGAAGGTTTTAGCACTGACAGATCAGCCACAAATGCAGAAATCATGGGAACAGGTTCTCATGAATAGGCCACATGACCAGACAAACCTCTTTGGAATTTGAAAGCATTGAGGATTTCTACAGAATCAGTCCAGTCGGAAAAAAAAACCCTAACAAAGCAGCAACAAGGGCGGGAGCAGAATAGTCATAAACAAGTCTCTCGCTAGTCATTCGAGTAAAAGCCATAACGCATGGACAGCACATCAGGCACATCACATACGGAGGAATCTCATCAAAGGGTACCAACACCTGGAGGGAGGGTGCCAAGGAGACAGAGCTAGACACTTTTGAGGGGAGCCCAGCGACAGAGGAGGCAATGGACACAAACTGAAACACAGGAGGTTCCTTCTGAATATTAGGAAACAATTCTGGGGGTTTTTTAACCTGTGTGGGTGAATGAGCACTGGCACATGGAGGCTGAACAGACTCCATCCCTGGAGACACTCAAAAGCTCTACAAAAATTATCCTGGACAACCTGCTGTAGATAAACCTGCTTGAGCCAGGGGCTGGGACAGACCAGATGACTTCCAGAGGTCCCTTCCAATTTCAGCCATTCTGAGATTCTACATCAATCACACTTTCCTCCATCTATGTACCTATAATATCAGTGGAGTGACTTATGGGTGAAAGAATATGACAGTAATGTGACATTAAAGAGAGACTTTACTCTGAAACAGCACTGACAATACATAAACATACACATTTTTCATCACCAATCCAACTGCTTCGTCTAACTTGGAAGATTGGGTGGAGCATTGGCTGACAACATCAACCAAGCATTTTTAAATAGTTAACCAAACACTACAGAAAGCTGTCTTAATTTTAAATCACCACTTACTACCCTGTTTATAGGCCTTCTGATGTCAGTAAGTGTATTGAACTCACAGGATATCATCTTACACAGAACCAACCGTGTGTAATTAGTGGGTCAGTTACACACACAAGGTAGCCTTGTGTGTTTTATTTAACAAACACTTGAAATGACAACACTTGAAATGACAGATGTTTTATTAGCACCTAACAAGTTTAACCATCCTTGGCTTGATGCTTTCAAATTTGAGAGAATATTTAACGTCAGTTCTTGCTGCAAACGCACCAAGGAGACAGGCTGATAGAGGACCAGAATACACAAAACCATTTCAAAAGCTAAAAAAGGAGGTAGAGGAACTTTTATCACCAATTATGTTTTGGCAAACTCAGATGACAGGAACATCTCGAACAAAAGCACTACCATTCTGAAACAGCACTAGCGTTAGAAACTCCTTTTTTCCACTGCTTTTCACACAGTTTGTCAAGCCCTTGCCTCATGCTATGATATATCCCCTAAATTGCCCTACTTGCAACTCTTTAGTCTCATCTCACTGAATCAAGAGGAAAACATGAGAGTTACCCTGGAAGAGACTCCTCCTTGGTTCATAAAACCAGCAAATGAACATAATCTACATAGCAATAGTACCTTAAGTACTCTGTATAATGGGTTTTCATATTTTCCACTAAACCAGGGTTTGTTTATATCATTGCAGCCTTATGTTAGTGGTAAGTGCTGTATAACAGAAGCTGTCAACAGCCACTCTCTAACCTAAGAATTCAGGTCTTTCCACCAGTGCTGAATGGGTCATGCCCAGTCTTGATGACAGACTTTGATAAGATATCAAATAGTTCTCCCTGAAATTTGTTGGTTTTACTCTTCTGGCATTCAGAAATCCACAAAGAAGTAGAAATCCCTGCATTGTCTCCTGTAATTATTCTACAAGGAAATTATGGGACTCCATACATTTCAGTCACACATTTGGATTGGATAAAACAAAGCTGCAAGGATTATAGTACCAGTATTTTAAAATTCAATTTCAAATCTAGAAATTTGGATTTCAATACCAAAATAGGATTTGAGAGAAGCTACAGTCTCCTATCAAAACAGCCATCTCCCCACAAAAAAAAAAGTTCTTTATTAATATATAAGAGATGGTCAGATATTGATTTGGACAGTAATGAAGACCTACAGCTTCAGGTGTGCCTTAGATGTTAAACTTCAGTGAAGAAATAAGTCCCTTTTGGTTTCTCGCTTGGTTGCCTGAGACGCTAATTCTCAGCTCCAAAGATTATCTCACACTTCACTGGCTTTGGTACCTTAGTATAATCATCTGCTGTGAACTTTTTCTGCACTTCACAGATACACTGCAGGGAACAGAGCAGTCATAAAAGATCTTATTTTTTTAAAAATTAAAAAAAAAACCCACCCCACAAAACAACCTAAACCCCAAAACTATGAAAGACCACAGCCAGTTCCATGACAAGAGCTACTGTCTTCTTTAGATTTCAAACACACTTTGCTAAATTTTACTTTGAGTGTTTTCCAGGGTAAATACAGATAAGAAGCCAAAGAAATAGATTATTCTTTTCCTATTTTCTTGAGGCAATTTCATAAGTCCTTGCAAGGTCAGCCACTGCACAAATAAGACAGTAAGTCTTCTCTTTAACGGTGATGAATGCCATTTGATCATCAGACAACGTACTTTAAAACTGCAAGCCTACACCATACGTCCTACTATAAGCCAAAGCAAACATTACATTTACACCTAACAGTCTGAGCTCTGGAGAGCGCCAGAGTCAACTTGGCTATGTTTTTAATATTAAACTGCATAAATACTCTAACTATTTATGTTTCCATATATTAATATAGGGAGTTTGTGCTGCTCATAGAAGAGATGAGTTTAGCCACACAGAAGCAGGACAGGCAGCTGATCTTAAGGTCAAGTAATCAAGGTAAGACCTGACTGTCATCCTTGCATTTATTAACCGCAAACACTGAATTATTCAGCACTTTGAACGGTAACGTTTTTTCTTAAATACATATAAGGTATAAATTTTAAAGTTATACCTTATGTATTCTAAAATTATAAATAACGTTAAATATAACATTTCTATCTACTCATAAGACCCTAATTTTCAGGGTCATTTTAATGAGTTAGGTGTGGATGAAAATAAATTACTTCTTTCCATTTCTACTACCAAAAACACACAAACAAAATCCAAAACAATAACTGTTCCTTTCCAACAACTGTTACTGTGAGGCTGACATCCCACTACTCACCTCAGATTTTACTTTTTTATTTAGTGAAAAACCTTCCAATGTTTTTTGTTTTCTCCTTGCTAATTTCCCTTTCCAATTTCATTGACCCAACTACTGGCGAGGGAAAGGCTGTGGATATTGTTTACCTGGACTTTCAAAAAGCCTTTGACACTGTTCCCCATGGAATTCTCCTCGATAAGCTGGCTACCCATGGCTTGACAAGCACACAATCTGCTGGACAGAACACTGGTTGAATGGACAGGCCCAAAGAGCGGTGGTTAACGGAGTTAAATCCAGCTGGTGGCCTGTCACAAGTGCTGTGACTCAGGGCTTGGTGTTGGGACCATCTCTGTTTAACATCTTTATTGATGATCTCGATAAGGACACAGAGTGTGTCATTAGTAAGTTTGCAGATGACACTAAGTTAGATGGGAGCGTTCATCTGCCAGAGGGTAAGGAGGCTCTTCAGAGAGACCTGGATAGATTGGAGCAATGGGCCAATGTTAATGGCAGGAGCCTCAATAAGGTCAAGTGCCAGGTCCTACACTTGGGCCTCAACAACCCCATGAGCACTACAGGCTTGGGGAGGTGTGGCTGGAGAGCCGTCTGGCAGAGAGGGACCTGAGGGTTCCAATAGACAGGAAGATGAATATGAGCCAGCAGTGTGCCCAGGTGGCCAAGAAGGCAAATGGCATCCTGGCTTGTATTAGAAATAGTGTGACCAGCAGTAGTAGAGAGGTTATCATCCCCCTGTATTCGACACTGGTGAGGCCACATCTTGAGCACTGTGTCCAGTTTTGGGCACCTCAATACAAGAGAGATGTGGAGGTGTTGGAGCAGGTGCAGAGGAGGATAACTAAGCTGGTGAAGGAACTGGACAATAAATCTTAAGAGGAAAGAGTGAGAGAGCTGGGGCTGTTTAGTTTGATGAAGAGGAAGCTGAGAGGAGACCTTATCACTCACTACAACTACCTGCAAGGACATTGTGGAGAGGCTGGTGCTGGTCTCTTCTCACAAGCAATTAGTGACAGAACAAGAGGGAATGGGTTCAAGTTACTACAGAGTAGGTTTAGGATATTAGGAAGAACTTTTTCACAGAAAGAGTGGTCAAGCACTGGAATAGACTTCCCAGGGAGGTGGTTGAGTCACCACCCCTGCATGCGTTTAAAGATTGTTTGGATGGGGTGTTGAGGGATATGGTTTAGTGGGGAACTTGCAGGGTAAGGTAGATGGTTGGACTCGATGATTCCAGGGGTCTTTTCCAGCCAGAGGGATTCTGTGATTATTGCAAGTATCACAGAATCACAGAACATTAGGGATTAGAAGGGACCTCGAAAGATCATCTACTCCAATCTCCCTGCCACAGCAGGACCACCTATCATATCTACAGCAGGACCACAACATATCCAGGTGGGTTTTAAATGTCTCCAGAGAAGGAGACTCCACAACCCTCCTGAGTAGCCCCTTCCAGTGCTCTGTCACCCTCACTGTGAAGAATTTCCTTCTCATATTTATGTTGAACCTCCTATGCTCCAGCTTACACCCACTGCCCCTTGTCCTATCACTACATTACACTGACAAGAGTCTGGGTCCATCGTCCTGACACCCAACTCTCACATACTTAGACATTAATGAGGTCATCCCTCAGTCTCCTTTTCTCCAAGCTAAAGAGACTAAAGAGAAAACTCCCTCAGCCTTTCCTCCGATAGCTGAGACCTGACCAGCACCAAACACAGAAATAACAACCATAACTTCTAGACAGTAATTCTTTAATACATTCCAAAATAACTGGAACAGCAACATACTGCAGCCTTGGACTGGAGTATGCTATCATTGCTGCATGCTAATTATTCTCCATCTTTTCACTTGCCTAGTGTTACACATCACAAAGCTTTATTTTCCAAGATAATTTTCAATTTCCAACTTGGAAGGGTGCTTACCACTCCTTGCACCATAATGCCATAACCTCTTCTATCTCAGAGGGTTAATAAAAAGCCAAACACAGGCTCAACTCATAATGAATAGCCTTCCAATTTCACAATAATAAAGACATTTTAATCTCAGCACCTTGTTCATTTGTGTCTTTGTCAGTTTCTTCTGACTGACTAAATATAGAGGTCAGTGTAAGAAACATCTTAGAAGTCAAACTGTATCACAGCTGCTTGTCACCTACCCAAGTCCATGAGAATAATTACAAACACATAGAGTTTGTTCTTGAAAATCCATGTTAGATCTTTCATAAACCCTTATTAATCCCCACGTTAAATCAGAAGAAATCATTGAATCATTAAATGTTCATAAAAGCTTTTATGCCAATTACATATCTGAGTGCACCTTTTTATTGTGAACAATGGAATGGCATCTTTTGCCATTTGCTTTCCTTTCCCACATATTCCTTGACCTTCCTGTTTTAAGGCAAACTGAAGAAACCTATTTATTATGCATCTGTATCAAGAGGTCTGGATTTTACCCAATACACTTACGCTATTCCTTTGTGCTTAAGTTTCACATCACAGGTAAACATCAAGTCACAAGACTGCATCCCAAAGTACCCATGCAACTCAAATTATCAGCATCCTACTACAAGACTGGTATCATTAAAAATCAATATTCATAGCGCTAGGTTATGGATTTTAAGTAGATAGTATCAATGAAACTATTTAGTCACATTTACTGCACAACTCTGAAGGCTTGAAACTTTATGCAAATATAAAGGACATCTAAATGCAAAAAAAATCAGATGCAGCCTTTAATGAATGCATCCCCTAATGCTGCACAATAATTTCAAAGTAGAGTTTGTTTAGGCTAGATTGTCTAATATGATTTTATTTCTGCAACTGCTGTAATTTAATTTTATGGAAAATTATCTCCAAAGCCAGCATCCACAACAAAATTAAACAAACAGAAGTTCTAGATAATCAGAATAAAACCGCTCAGAGAAAAGCAATTATCTAAACAGTTCCATTCCATTGCGTACGGACCTCAGTGGGGGTTTTGCTGTTTGTTATTTCCCAGGCAGCAGAGCAGCATGGAGGGGGCCAAAGCACAGCAGGGACTGAGCTGTGGTGCACAGCATGTTTGGTCCATGTTTCTTTATTCCTTTATCTTCAACAAACTAAAACTCCAAAGGGAAACCAACAGACAAACTCACCAATCCCCTTCATTCACACCACCCTGTGGCTTCAACTGAGATGTTATGCGTGTAGGTTGAGACAGGTTCTCCTTCTCCTCCTCTACTCTGGTCTAGTCTGCATCCAGAATACTGTGTTCATTTCTGGGCTCCTCGGTTCAAGAGAGAAAGGAAACCACTGGAGAGAGACCAATGCAGATGATCAGGGTGCTGGAGCGCTTGCCTCATGAGGAGAGGCTGAGAGAGCTGGTTCTGTTTAGTCTGAAGAGGAAGGCATTGAAGGAAGACCTCATGAAAGGTATTTAAAGGGCCACTGTCAGGATGTCAGAAACAGACTCTTATAGGTGATGCCCAGTGACAGATAGGACAAGGGGTCGTGAGAACAGACTGGAACACAAGAGGTTCAGTATAAATGTAAGGAAAACTTTTTCACAGTGAGGGTAACAGAACCCTGGAACGGGCTGTCCAGAGAGGTTGCAGTCTCCTTCTCTGGAGACATTCAAAACCCACCTGTACATGTTCCCTTGTGGTCTGCTCTAGGAGAGTCTTCTCTAGCAGAAGGTTGGGCTAGATGATCTCCAGAGGCCCACACCGACCCCTACCATTCTATGGTTCAGACAACCTGAGTACGCAACAAGAAACTTGTGTTGCTTTTAGCTCTCAGGCAAGACAAAGCTTGAGACATTTTGTGACAACACATTTATCACAGGAAAGAAATTGTTTCCTTCTCTTTTCCTCTCTTATAAATACAAGATTTTCCAAGATTTTTAACCAGGAATAGAGGACAGAGCAGAACAACAACAAGATGACTGCATAAATAACTTCACTCTTTGTAAGTGCCATACACATGGAAACTAAACTAAGTATTAATTACAACATTTAGATTGTTCTCTTAATTATTCCAAAAGTTGGGCACGGAAAAGAGGAGCAAAGCTGCAGTATAGTTCAGGATAATACTCTGGTTTTTGTTGCCCTGACAAAGGTCTCAGAAAAGATATTCCACACCATCTTTCAGAGATACATCTCTAGCGTGAAGATTTCATTTTCTCCGATTATCATAATATCTGCGTGCTTAATTCACCACTCACAACAGAAGATTGGTTTCTGGAAGTGAGAAAGTAACAGCCTACAAAGTGAATGCATTCAAATCCCTTACCACTAAAAATCAATAGAGTGACCAATTTTGAAGCCGAGCCGTTTTATTACACAGTAATGAACCTTTGAATTTTGTACACCACCATGTAGTGCTGGGATCTACCAAGCACTTAAAGGCAAGGAGAGTTTTGCTGATATTTTCTTAATCAGCTGATTCTGCAAGGATATACAAAAGTGCAGAATTACTATATGTAAGTGAAAAACATTTCTTTAGAACTACACGTATGAAAGGATGAAGCAGTAGAACGGTTTCATTACTTGAGCCGAGGAACTTCACGTTAATCCTGCATGACACAGCTCAGTTAAGTACTAACACACCCTTAAGCTTTATCCATTTTACCTCACATTCACAGAGACAAAACTCAAACTGTTTCTGTCATTTTTTCACAAAAATAGTGCAGCTTCTTACTTCACACCAGCTCCTACAGGATTTCTTTACCATCAGTAAAATGCCAACACCACCCGTGCATTTCTACATATCTTCAAATTTTAACATTCACTACTTTCAGACAATTTAGTACTGACACTCCGTGTGCCACTCAAGGAATAGAGATTGCCTCATCCTCTTTCCATGAAGCAGATCTGAAGGTGTCTTTTTACTCCCTAAGACAAACACATCAATAAATTCATTCTGTCTCCTGGCCCCATAAAAAATTACTACAATGTGCTTCCATTTGATGGAAGAAACACACACTTCTATGACAAGGCAGAGAAGACAGGTGTTTAAAACCACTCACAATTTCAGTATTAAAGAGAGCATTCCACCTGCAACAGGCATTCTGGTGCTTCTCTAAGGTTATGTATGCCATCCAGAAAATTCATTTCTATGAAACATAGTATTAGTAGTTCTCCTTGTATTTCATTATTTGCTCATTTTAATCTCGGAATTAAGACTGTAGAGACTAAGATTATAAGTCTAGAGACTTAAAGCTTTGTTTCAAAGTTCAATGGATGCCTTGATGCATAATTATGCCAACACTTTTATTCAGCTCTCCAATGTTTTTCAGTCTGGCATATAGAAAAAGGAGAGAAAGAAAACTTAATGTTCCTGTCTCCCAGAACACTTGAGCTTTTCCCAGTTTTAGTTGCTGCTGATTGCATTGCTTACTGCCTTTGCTTTCTTTGCCTCATTAATTTCTGATATTTGCTGCATGGTTTACTGAACAGTAACATATGCTCTCTGATCTCCCACTCTCTCCTGCAACCTTTTAAAGTACACCTAGCAAAAGAAAACTAAATTGTTTGTAGGGTACCTCTGGAAGAATTGCATTATGTTTGGCACAAGTGTGACTACTCACTCAAGGCTAAACGTTTTTTGTGCAACGGAGTGAAATTGAGTTTCACCTAAATATATTTGACCATGCAGCAGTAAAGGATGGGTGTATTTTCATGTCTATGGAGCAAATGTGGTTAAGTATAGATATCATACCTCAAAAAAACCCCACCTTGCATACATATTGACACACATGTAGTATATTTTTCAGTTGTTTTCTTTGCCTGTTCAAAGATTGCAGCAATTCTTTCAGTTATCCCATCATTTCTGTTGAGTTCCTGACACTGTACATTTTGAGATACTGATACCCCCTTTTAGAAATCTTAAATAGAGATTAGTGCATTTCTGGGCTTCAAAAACTGTGATCCGCCTAAAGAGCTCAACGTCAGTATGAAACGTTCGGAGAAACACACCTTCACTTAGGAAGGCAGAGGCAAGACTGAGGGTAAGCCAGGTGGTTCAGCAGCCAAACCACAACATTGGCAGGGAAACTCTACAGTCTACCTGAACTTTGTAGCTTCATCAGTAAAAGAGCTTTTTTTATTTCACTTTTATTTCACAGAATCACAGAACATCACAGATTGGAAGGGACCTTGGAAGATCATCTAGTCCACTGAATGCAATTAATTCTCCAACATTACAGCAAACAGTATAGTCACTCACCTGACTGCAACTGAAGGAACAGACTGACAAAACTCTTGACCTCTCCAACACTCCAGAGCAGCCTTTGCTAGCAAATGCTTCTCCCCTAGCCCTTCTGCAACAGCTACAAATAAATCACAGACTGGATTCCCACACGCACACGTCGAAAAAAGCTAAAGGGAAAGTCGGATAAGCTCTACACCACTAAATCGCCGTACAGTTAAAGCAGTAACAATAGCAGAAGGACATTTTTCAAGCAGTGTCACTATGCCCCCAAATCTAATAGTGCTACAAGGCATATAGCTGAGGAAATTCCCATCAACAGCAGGGACCATTTTTTCACACTTCTAAAGCCGTTGCTGCACCATTTAAACTCTCTGCCTCGGGAGTTTAAAGAATTAATACTGAACGTTAGGATTTTGCTTTCAACTTAAGAACTGCATCCTGAAACATGGTTATAATCAGAACTTTGACTGCAAAAATGCTTCTCCTGGTCTAGAGCTCTACCTTCTCCACCACAGAAGCACCAAAAGAAAAAAGCTCTAATTCTTTTCTGCATGAGTTGAAGCAGTGTGTGCAGAACTTGTGAATTCCATCAGCTGAAGACAACTCAGCATCCAAACAAATGCAGCGGGAACGCTTAGCTGGGTTTTCTAACCTGTATCATTGGAATCACATGTAACTATTAATTTAGGAATCCCTACCATAATAGAAACTCAACACTGACGAACTTCTCTACTTTCCTGGACTGTTGTGTTTTCCAATCCTCATTCAATTAAAAAAAATAAATAAATCACAGAATCATAGAATCATTAGGGATTGGAAGGGACCTCAAAAGATCATCCAGTCCAATCCTCCTGCCAGAGCAGGATCACCTAGGACCAAGTCACACAGGAACATATACACGTGGGTTTTAAATGTCTCCAGAGAAGGAGACTCCCACCAACCCCCAGGGCAGCCCCTTCCAGTGCTCTGTCACCCTCACTGTGAAAAAGTTCCTTCTGATATTTATAAGGAACCTCCTATGTTCCAGCTTACACCCATTGCCCCTTGTCCTATCACTGGATGATGCTGACAAGAGCCTGGCTCCATCCTCCTGACACTCACCCCTCACATATTTATAGACAATAATGAAGTCACCCCTCAGTCTCCTCTTCTCCAAGCTCAAGAGACCCAGCTCCCTCAGTCTTTCCTCATAAGGGAGGTGTTCCACTCCCTTCACCATCTCGTGGCTCTGCGCTGGACTCTGTCCAGCAGTTCTGTGTCCTTCTTGAACTGAGGGGCCCAGAACTGAAAAATGTAAAAATTAATTCCCTTTTTCAGTCATTTTCTCAGCAAAGCAGCCTGTGACTGTAAGGTTTCACTATGAAGCACAGCGCTATACAATGCAATGGTACTAACAAAATTTAAAAGTTACAATTCCTTAAAAAGTTCAACTCTGAAACATTAGAAGTAACAAAAAATGAAGACCTTTTTTCCTTGCTGTCATCTGTATTTCCCCTTTAAAATATTTTACTTCACTTGGTTCTTGTCCTTTCTCTGACCTAGAGAGACATCTCTGTGTAGCCTAACTAATGTCACACGCTAATTAGAGTAGCTTTGCAGTGAACTTCTTGCCAGTGTTGTCTCAACTATCTCATAAAAGTAGTTCAGACTGTAAGGTATGAGAAACATGTCGTGGAATGCGAATGATGTAGAGCCAAGAAGGCTTCAGATCCAGCAAAAGAGTGACTGCAAGAAATTATCTGAAAGATTTACCAAGGGTATTGGAAACCTGCTCTCACGATGCAAAGCTTAGCCTGCCCCTGATGAAATAGGCCTAAGCAAATGGTACATTTTCCCCATACACCACAGTTGTTCATGGAAGCACTGGCACAGCACTTTTACTGGAAAACCTTGCTAGAAGCACCAGAAGTAATTACACAGTTAATAAATTAATGGAATGAAGGCCTATGAAAACACTTTACTAAAAGCAATGTTTTGCACCAAAAAGCAGACTCCAATCTCTATGCTGCCAGTTACAGAACACTGAGAGAGTATTAGAGCTTTCTTCATTTATAATTTTGCTAATCACCTCTTCTGCTCACTCCTACGAACAACACTTTGATAAGAAGATGCTGTATCTCAGCCAGTCTACACATGTTTACCTGCCATCCGATTTAACAAGCCGGACATGTATTGTCTTCTGGCTGTTCTCGAGTCCTAAATCATGAATTCAGCAACTATATTCCTTCAGGTTCATGCAGATCTCAGATTAACCTAATGTTTGATAATGGTATGAAAGTATCAGTAGTTTTGGCTTGGCTTTTTCCTCCTTCTGTGTCATATAAACTTCTAACACAAGGCCAAATACTGGGTACCCTGTAGCCAAAGAAAACCATTCGTGATTACCCATGGTTTAAATTTAATGTGCCTTCCACTTTCTAGTAATAGCTAAGTTTTATTTTTACACCAAGAAATTCGTTAACATCAAAAGAGGACATACTATATATATATAAAATACTGAGAGCCACAAGAATGATGAAGGGAGTGGAACATGCCCCTGATGAGGAAAGGCTTAGGGAGCTGGGTCTCTCTTTCTGTTGGAAGAAAGGAGACTGAGGGGTGACCTCATTAATGTTTATAAATATGTGAAGGATGAGTGTCAGGAGGATGGAGCCAGGCTCTGCTCCTGTTGTGTCCAGTGATAGGACAAGGGGCAGTGGGTGTAAGCTGGAACATAGGAGGTTCCATGTAAAAATAAGAAAGAACTTCTTCCCAGTGAGGGTGACAGAGCACTGGAAGGGGCTGCCCAGGGGGGTTGTGGAGTCTCCTTTGGAGAAGTTTGAAACCTGCTTGGACATGCTCCTGTGAGACTTGATCTAGGTGATCCTGCTGTGGTGGGGGGATTGGACTGGATGATCTTTCGAGGTCCCTTCCAATCCCTAATGTTCTGTAATTCTGTGATTAGCTGGAAGTTTGAATTGAGTGTTTATCTGTTTAGCATCTGAGCAGTAGCACTGTGAGAAGTACAATACTTGCTCATACAGAGAAGCTGTTGGATTTTTACATTTAATCTGCCTTCTGGGGTCTTCCCTGCAGCAGGAAATGCTGCAGTATGTTAATTATGAAAGTATCCTAGTCCTCTTCAATTCTTGCTGTTTTAATCTGCCCACCATATGCATTCTCTGAACAGGAACAATGTAGGTCAGTGGGAGAAAGATAAATTTAAGTTTCTAAATGTCACATTATTTTTTTAGTGTTTCAAGGCCAACACTGTCCTGGGGTGCATTAAGAAGAGTGTGACCATCAGATCAAGGGAGGTTTTCCTCCCCATTTCCACTGCCCTAGTGAGACCTAATCTGGAGTATTGAATCCAGTTCTGGGCTTCCTAGTTCAAGAGGGACAGAGATCTACTGGAGAGAGTCCAACAGAGGGCTATGAGGATGATGAAGGCGCTCGAACAGCTGCCTTACAAGGAAATGCTGAGAGACCTGGGGCTTTTTAGTCTGGAGAGAAGACTGAGAGGGGATCTCATTAATGTCTATAAATCCATGAGGGCTGGGCATCAAGAAGGCAAGGACAACCTCTTTTTGCTTGTGCCCTGGGATAGGTTGAGCACAGGACTTTCCATCTCACCATGAGGAAGAACTTCTTTACTGTGAGAACGACAGAGCTGTGTAACAGACTGCCCAAAGAGGGTGTGGAGTATCCTTCTCTGGAGCCTTTCCAGACCTGTTTGGATGCAGTTCTGAGTGATCTGCCCTAACTTTAGTCCAGCCTTGGAAGGGGGGGTTTGGACTCTATGATGTTGGGATGACCCTTGCAACCCCTGACACATTTATTTTTAAAATGGCCTTGACATGATGTCTTTTAATAAATTGTACTTCAGCTAGTGCTGAATTTCAAATGTTTATTTGGTGTAAATTAAAGAAACTATCTGGAAGTAATGGAAAATCTTAACTGGAGATTAACACTAGTTTTCCTAAAGTAATTTTAATAATCATTCATACAAGCTGAGAGAAAAAGTTTGATTACTGTCTTTAGTGTCTAACTCTGTAGTCTGTGTTGTATCTGATACCAGGTGACTTGTTTAATTTGAAGTCATGTTTTAGTAATGTATGTATTTTGTCTTCTAACTTCTTGTTTGATTATAGAAGCCTTAGTTAATTCCCAAGCACCTAAGGAATTGGGAGAAGAAGCACATTAGTAGATTGGAAGTGGTGTTTAAAAAGCAAAAAAAGCACGCGGATTTGTGATAACCTAGTTGTGCACTTGGAAACGTGGAACTTAAAGTCATGTTTTCATTGTCTTTATTGCTAAACTGGCCTTCACAATATCTGACTGTTACTGATATCAGCCCCTGTCATCATAATAGCAGCATTTTGATCTCTAATTATATGTGTTAGTTGTCTCAGAGAAACTTGCAGGCAAAATCCTAAAGCAAGAGTCATTCGGTATTGGAAATTGTATTGTCATTCTGTTGATTAGATGCTATTTTGGTCTGAGATAATGGCAATGTTAAGGACTCTAGGTTTTTGATGGATGAGTTAACTGGCTTTGAAACTTGTCTATAAGAAGGTAGCCAGTATCGCTGAATGGAATGAGTTTTTAGCTAGAGAAAGGTGAATCTTAGGTCAGGTATTGCTGACACGACTTTGAAAGAAGAGGCATTAGTGTGGGATGGTGTAATGCTTGTTCATTGTTTCATGGCCTAGTGTTACCATTTTAGTAATCTTTGGTGAACTAATAGGCAATAATTATTATGAAAATTCTCAGTGTGTCAACAAATGCTTGGTTAGTCATGCAGACAGCTTTCAAGTGTTCCCATGAATTACTGACCTGTTCATTAATTTAAATTTTAGTAATTTGGGTTTTTTGGATTTTTAGCCTGCCTACCTCTTTGAAGGAGCGGAAGCATTTTTAACATGATGGGCTTCCATAATGAAGGCTCCTCCAAATTTTAATTTGTAAGCATGTAAGTCTTATAATTTAGTTTTTAATATGTGAAAAAGTTATATGGAGAGTATGATTATTTGATTTTTTTTTTTTTTAATGCTCAGAATTTTATCGGATTTAATATTCAATAGTTCTCTGGAGCAGCTGAAATCTTGTTTTTTCATTTTGATATAGATGTGTGGATAAGCCATCAGATGCTGTGATTGGGGTGAATCCACACATACTGAGTAACTTCTCTAGGTGTTAACTTATTTTTGAGCTTTTGGGAGAAAGCAGTTAACACTTTCAAACACTTCACATAGCTTTTTCTTGGCATTGGTACTTTGTGGTTATTACCTAATGGGAAAGTAATGGAAGTTAAATTTGGGTAGGAAAGCAAAACTGGCTTAAGATGGAGCAGTGGACATTGCTAGGAAATGTCCTAGCTTAGCCTGGCCCTTGCAGTGTTACCCATTATGGGTATTCCACGTAGGTGGTGGTGAAGCCGCAACTCATAGCCCAAGAGCAATCAAAAGCAACTTCAAGACCTTGGAACAGTTGGTGAGTGACTCTGAGGCACTCCTCTACCAGCAGTGACACTGAAAGAAACAGATGCACCCAGTCTTTTAATACATGGCCTCATGGCTGGTGTCACTGGCACAGCTCTGGCTTTTTTGGGTTTGGTTTTTTTTTAATAATGGTGTGGCCTATGCAGCACCAGGTGCTGGCTTCAGATTAGAGTCACCTTTCTTAAATGGGGAAAGAGAGGGTCTTTGCTAAGAAACTTTCAGGGCTTGTTGACATAGACTTTAAGGGGGAGGGCAGTAATGTCAGAGTTAGAGGGGACAAGCTAGAGCATGACTTTCCATGGTTAGAGGGACAGAGTGCAAGTGAGTGCCCTCAGCCTGTTGCTTCAAGACTTGCTGAGTACACTGCAGCACACTGGAACTCTTGTGGAGATGAGCCTGCAAAGAAGGAATCCAGTACCAGAGGGTATTAGTGGATGAAAAGCTGGACACAAGCTAGCGTGTGAGCTCACAGCCCAGAAGGCCAGTTGCGTCAAAAGCATGGCTAGCAGGTGAAGGGAGGTGATTCTGCCCATCTACTGTGCTTTGGTGAGCCCCCACCTGGAGTCCTGTGTCCAGCTCTGCAGCCCTCAGTACAAGAAAGATATAAACATGTTGGAGCACGTCCAGAGGAAGATCACAAAGAAGATAGAGAGATGCAACTCTTCTCCTATGAAGAAAGGCTGAGAGTTAGGGTTGTTCAGCATGGGGAAAACAAGGTGCTGAAGAGACCTTATTGCGGCCTATTTCAGTACAGTGTTTTCAGCAGGGTCTACTGTGACAGAACAAGGGGTGATGGTTTTAAACTAGAAGAGGGTAGGTTTAGACTGGATATAAGAAAGAAGTTTTTTACAAAGATTATGATGAAACACTGGCACAGTTTGGTCGAAGAGGTGAGAGATACCGCATCCCTGGAGATATCCCAGGTCAGGTTGGGTGGGGCTCTGGGAAATCTGATGTAATTGAAGATGTCTGCTTACTGCAGGGGCACTGGACTATGTGAACTTTAAGGGTTCCTTTGAACCCAACTTACTTTCTGATTCTATGAAATTGAGACCTTGTTTAGTTTAAGGAAGTGGATTGATTTGGCTGCTTGTAACTCCTGGTGTTGTCAAGTACAGTGAGTGCTTGTGATATTCCTCACATGGCTATTTTAGAGTATAATTCTTTCACAGAGTTAGTTAGAATGTCACAAGTCATGTATAGTGTTGAGTGTCACTATATGTTAACTTATGATATATTTTTTGCCTACGTATTTTGTCAGCAGTTTGTTAGCATTGGTTTCATTTTGGACACTGGGCAAGTTCCTGTTTTAACAGCTTCTTGGGACCTGTGATTCGAAATATGTGGACATTGTGCTGTAATGCTGAGGATTGAGGTTTGGGGTTTTTTTTGTTTTGTTAGTACATCTTAGGTTTAGTCAAAAGTGTAGTGACTGTGAAACCATAAAGAAAAGGGTCATAGAATGATTATTTTAAAATAAAAGTCCCCTTCTTGGCATTTAAGTTTGGAAAGGATTTATTACTGTTTATGCTGCTGATGCACTGTGTGGAGTTGTTTCCTGCTTTTCCTTTTGCATGTTTTCCGTCATTAGTGAAGTATATGTCACTCTTTGTTTAATTTCACAGGGCTTTAGAAGCCTTGAATTGAAGGACATGGTAGCAAGGAGTATTTACAGCTTTTCCAGTGTGGTCCTTTAGAGAAAAGTGTATGTTTTAAATCAGACCTGGCTCTAGGACAATATTGACCCACTGACATGTTTTTTCCAGAGATGTTTGTGTAGAAGGAAGTGTTTGTGGTAGGTGGAGAAAGTTTCTTTCAATAAAGAGTTGCTATGCAATTAGAAGAGTAGGAACTGCCTGCATTACGCATCTGTGAATCTCAGGCACTTTTATATCACTATTTTGATGAAGATAGGACCCCATTATTAGCCTGAATTCTGTGATACAGTCTTTGCTTTGACTATTAATGTTCTTGGGTGACTAACCTAGGAAAGACCAGAAGTCTTTCTGGTGAATAATTAATGTTTCCTGTCATAGACCAGTGTCTTGTGAAGACAGACTCAAAAGGTAAAAGAAAGGAACAGTGATGTGTGTTATTATTTAGTAAATTCAACTGATACACTTTCAGAATAAACCAAAATACTGGAAATTCCATCACATTCTGGCATAACCAGAACTGCAGCCTTTCAAGTTAGAATTCAATTGCTGGAGGTGACACGTCTGCTGAAACGCATCTGGAATTCAGATAACTGAAGGTACTGTCTGCTTTTAAGACTGTTGTAATTTGAAATGCAGGCTAAACAGAACTAGACCATGGCTTTGAGAATCATAAGTTATCACTAGGATGTTCCCTAACCTGGTGAAATCAACTGACTTACCCACAACTGATCTTCCAGACAGGTGGGGAGGAAGCTGTATTCCGTAGCCTGAGGGGAATGAAGAAAAACTTCAAGGCCTTAGGACAGTTGGTGAAAGAGTCTTCGGCACAATATATATTCTCTTCATTACTTCCATTTTGGAGTATGGACATGGGCTTGAATAGAAGGATTCAGGCCATAAATGCCTGGCTATGAGACTAGTGCTACCGGCAGGGCTTTGGGTTCTTTCATAATGACTGGCTGGTTTTGTAAGGCACCAGACCTTACAGGTACACATGGGAGAGGCTTATCTCAGAAGGGGAAAAGGATTCTGGAGCAGAAATTGACAGGGCTCATTCAGAGAGCTTTAAACTAGATTTGAAGGGGATGGGATTGTTGCTAGGTAGGAACCAGTGGGGCAGTGCTGTGGTATTGATGAAGACCAGGAGGCCTTCCACCACCCTAGGGTGAAATGAGAGTGCTCAGCTTGGTCCCTGAAATGCCTATACATCAGTGCACGCAGCATGGGGAACAAGCAGAAGGAGTTAGAAATCTGTGTCCAGTCAGGTGATTATGATCTAGTGGCAATTACAGAGACATGGTGGGACAGTTTGCATTACTGGAATGTGGTCATGGACAGCTATGTCCTTTTCAGGAGGGACAGGTCAGCAAGGCGAGGTGGTGGAGTTGCTATTTATGTGAGTGAGCAACTGGAATGTATTGAGTTCTGTCCAGGGGTGGATGAAGAGAGAGTTGAGAGTTTCTGGGTGTGGATTAAGGGCCAGGCTGGCACGGGTGACACTGTTGTGGGTATCTATTACAGGCCACCACATCAGGTTGAGGAAGTTGATGAGGCCTTCAGCTAGAGGCCCTGGTTCTCATGTGGGATTTTAACTACCCTGATATTTTCTGGAAGTCCTACTCAGCCGGCCATCCACAGTCCAGGAGTTTCATCCAGTGCATTGGTGACAATTTCCTGATGCAAATGGTGGAGGAGCCCACTAGGAGAGGAGTGCTGCTGGATCTTGTA
>JAOXOE010080777.1:0-27591 GCA_028565055.1 Phoeniculus purpureus
TGCTTAGAACGTCTAGAAAACAATATGGATGTGTTCCTGTGTGACTTGGTCTGGGTGATCCTGCTCTGGCAGGGGGATTGGACTAAATGATCTTTCAAGGTCCCTTCCAAGCCCTAATGATTCTATGATCTCATTGCCTATTAGAAATCTTCCACTGATGTGGATAAACTGTTTTTACCACATCAGTTTTTTACTGTGTTTTTTTAGCAAGCTCTCTTTATTGATGAAGATATTTCCTGTGGAAGAGGAAGATGTGATGCTATGAAATCTTATTCAGGATTCTCAATATGCTTTCTCCAGTATGAATGTCTTTCTAATTCCTGTGAGCACTCCTGAGTAGCTTAATTTCAATGGAGTTGCTGCTATTGCTGAATAGCCTTGGCTATTATACCAGCAGGAAGCCTGGTTGGACACCATTAGTCATAGAATCAATATTCCAAGAGAGTTGGTTTAATAGAATTGAAAACTTACTTTAGGCTGCAGCAAGTTTGGGTTTTTTTTAAATAGCGTAGTGACTAAAATCATAGAACTGATGCCCTAAAAATGGGGAGAATTCTGTGCCTCACAAATACCGTGTCATTCATTTAATTACAGACAAACAGTAAAAACCATAGTAGTATCTGCTCATTTGGTTGTTTGTCTCCAATCTTTCTTTCAGGCTGAGGTATGCTCTGGAACAGTAGCAGAAGTAATCCAGTCAGTTGTGAATGGTGCAGATGGTTGCATATTTTGCTTTGGTCACGTCAAGCTTGGTGAGCTCCCAAATTCGTTACAGTTAATTACTATGTCAGTCAGGTAATTACATGCTGTCAGCTCCTGGAACAATAAACCTGGAGTATATGAATAGATTAGAATTTCTTTTTAATTAGCTTTGCAAACTTATCATGGTTTATTTCTGCACTGGGATTGTAAGTTTTAATTTGAAAAGGTAAAACGCAACATCGGATTTGTTTATTCGAGAGTGAGTTCATAGAGGTGCCTTGCGATGAAAATCAACAGATCAGATGTTTTTAACATTAATTTGCTGCAGGTCTGAATTACAAAACCTGCAAAACTAACTGAATTAATAGCAATGGATTAATAATGAAATACTTTGCATTTTTGCATCTGTTCTGTTGCATTATCTGGGCAGCATATAGCGTGGCATGTAATGCAGAGACATTGTCTTGTAGAAAAAAAGGTGAATTAAATCTGTGTTTTTCTTTTCATTCCAGGAAAATCTTTTACCATGATCGGGAAAGATAACTCCACACAAAGCCTTGGTATCATCCCCTGTGCAATTTCTTGGCTCTTCAAATTAATCAATGAACGTAAAGAAAAAACTGGGACTCGTTTCTCTATTAGAGTGTCTGCTGTGGAGATCAGTGGCAAAGATGAAAACCTGAAGGATTTGTTAGCTGAAGTAGCCACTGGCAGCCTTCAGGATGGACAGTCTCCTGGGGTTTATTTGAGAGAAGATCCAATATGTGGGACCCAGGTATAATGCATATGACAACATAGATTTTTCTGAGCTTCACTTTCTTCTGCTTTTTATTTTATTTAATCTGAAAACAATTATGATTACTTTTAATGCAGTATAAAAAATGATTGCTTCTAATTTATAAGCTCTTCTCCCATTTATTTCCTTTAGTGCCCTAGAGGTTTAGCCTGTTCAGCAAAAACTAATAATTTTAAAAATCAAACCCCAACCCCCCCCATTCTAATTAGTCATTTCTGTCTCTATATCCAAGCTTCAAAACCAAAGCGAGCTAAGGGCCCCAACTGCAGAGAAAGCTGCCTTTTTCCTTGATGCTGCAATTGCTGCCAGAAGTACCAGCAAACCTGAATGTGATGAAGACGATAGGAGGAATTCACATATGCTCTTTACTCTTCACATATATCAGTATCGCATGGAGAAGAGTGGCAAAGGAGGAAGTATGAATCTTCTTACCATATTGTTTATTTTCAAGTGGCATGCTTTTTGGTTAGTTTAAACAATAACTTGCAACAAATTTAAACAAAAAAAGAACCCTCAAGCCATTTGAGTCCCCTTTAATTTTGGTAGCTATGGCTCATATCTGTGGCTGATATTTCCTTAATATTAGATCTGATCATTGTCCCATGCTGCATTCGTTATTTTCCTCATTTGAATACATTTCAAATACCAAGTTTGGCTTGAACCCAGGCTAAAATGTGATGTGCATCTGTTTTTCCTCTTTTTTTCTTTTAGTGTCTGGAGGACGCAGCCGCTTGCATCTCATTGATCTAGGGAGCTGTGAAAAAGTGCTGAGCAAGAGCCGAGACGGAGGAGGCTCTCTGTGTCTGTCTCTCTCTGCCTTGGGCAATGTAATTTTGGCCTTAATTAATGGTGCTAAGCATGTGCCATATAAGTAAGTAAAGTATTGGCTGCATTATCTTATATTTGTGACTTGTGTTCCCTTAGCAATGGATTGCATCTTCAATTTACTCTTTACCTAAGTTGAAGTTGAAGGAAGTTCTGTTAGAGAGGGGTCTGTCTTCTTTCAGGGTCAGATTTCTATTATAGCTGCATGTACCTGTCTATATGCACACGTACATACACACAACTTGTAAAATGTCAACAATCAATATTAAATTATAAATTATATGGCCAAACATTGCATGCATATAGGTATATACTGTGTAGAGGTATATAACTAGGTTAGATGAAATGCTAGGGAGGGTTTGGTTGATGAAAAAAGCAGGGGAAAATGGCCAAAATGTCTTCTTTCCTTCTATCTCTTTTCTTCTTGGGTTTGGAATTTAGACTGATCTTAGGACATTAATGAACAATTGCATCAAATTTTCATAGGGTTTTCTCTTATTTTTTGCAAATTTAAACGTTTTATTGAAGTTTCAAGAACTACTAGAACATTTATCAAGTATGATCATCAAAGGTTTTTATTTCTGTATGCTTTTTTGAATAATACATCTTTATGCACATTGCTTTGTGAAGCGTACTTGACAATAACAAGGCAAACATACCTGTGGGGAGCCCAGCTTAAAGACAACCAATGCAGTGCCACCCCTTACCAGGACTTGGCCTTCAGTCTCTAGATTTAATTGCTGCTTGTTCTCATGTGTTTGTGCCATTGTTGTCCATCATGTCATTTCACATGTTTATCTAGTGCTACATCTCAATCAGGTGAGCTTTCTGTATTAGACACGAAAATAATTTCCTCACGCCTATTGCTAGGTTTGTGGGTAGAGTAGAGGATGGATGAGTTAGAGTGGCAAAGGGCAGATCCTAAATTTTGTCACCTATTATGATTTAGTGAGGTGAAATTGTGGGATGTTGGGCCAGCTCAGGGGGCGACAGGAAGCAGCCTCCAGGGAGCCCTGGGGAGAGGTGTCTTGGAGACCAGTGGAGGACAAAATCACCTGGCTTGTCAGTTTTGTTGTCCATGGTGGAGCACTTGCACCTCTAGGAAAGCCTTCAGAGAGGTATTGTCTTTCCCATTTACTGTGTCAGAGCTGAGCACAGCATGCAGAATGGAAAATAGATTAGTGAGGATCTATCAGAAATACTGAAAATGCATTTCCAATATCCAGCTTTGTTATTTTGTTTAGGGATTTCTTACCATTTCTGTTGAATTATGGTCTTTTTCTTACCAGAATTGTTTGCATAGATCTCTGGAGGTTAGCTCTGCAGGTGCTAAGTCTGCTCAGCTAAAAATACAACACTTACGAGCTTTATA
Organism: Phoeniculus purpureus; assembly: GCA_028565055.1. Lineage (NCBI taxonomy): Eukaryota > Metazoa > Chordata > Aves > Bucerotiformes > Phoeniculidae > Phoeniculus > Phoeniculus purpureus. The sequence goes on from JAOXOE010080777.1 coordinate 3,696, forward strand.
TGTAATATGAGCTAACCCAAGATAACTAAACTGGTTGTCAGTTGTTTTACATTTGTCTGAGTAACAAACAAAATTGCTAATTCAGCAAATAAGCAGGTAGATTTACATGTGTACATCTAGACACATTTTAAGTGTGGTCAAATAGTAAGAGTACACTCCTTATCTACATGTACCATACACGCATACATTCCACGCACAGCTTGCGGTGTAAAAATCTGCAAAAGAAGATTGTGATTTCTTTAAACCATCCTAGTGTTCTCATTTGTTACGCAGGGACAACAAGTTGACAATGCTGTTGAGGGAATCACTTGGCAACATCAACTGCCGAACTACTATGATTGCACATATTTCGGACTCCCCAGCCAATTATGCAGAAACTCTCACCACCATTCAGCTTGCATCTCGAATCCACCGAATGAGAAAGAAGAAATCCAAGGTTGGTTCACAAACAGGCAGAAATTAATTCACTTGAAAATGAGTTTTCCTAACCTCTCAGTGGGGGAACAAGGGATTTCTCGGCGGTAAGAAGTAATACAAAATGCATAAAAGCTCAGGAGAGGAACTGACAAATGACTTGGCACTGAGCCATCACCCCACCCTGAATCCTTAATCCTGAAATTCCCTTCTTTTTGTTCCAAACACGTATTCTTGCTTCACTTACATGTGAAACTGTCTCAAAAACTTCTATTTGCATTAATTAGAAAACAATAAGGAAGGAACAGAAAACAGGAGAAAGACGACGCAGATTTAGTGGAAATTATTTGAAAAGGTGTGATTCATAGAATGGTTTAAGTTGGAAGAAAACTTAGAGATCATCTAGTTCCAATCCCCCTGCCATGGACAGGGACACCTCTTACTGGACCCCAGGTTGCCCAGAGCCCCACCTGACCTAGACTTGAACATTTCCAGAGAGGAGGCATCCACAAACTGGGCTGTCTATTCCAGTGCCTCACCACCCTTACAGTGAAGAATCTCTTCTTAAGGTTCAATATGAATCTGTGGACTCACTCCAACAGTTCCCACGTCCTTATGGTGAGGGTTTGAGATCTGGGTGCACTAACTCCAAGTGAGGTCTCTCAAAACCTGCTTGGATGTGTTCCCGTGTGGCCTGCCCTAGGCAATCCTGATTTTGTCAGGGATGCTGGACTAGATGATCTTCACTGGTCCCTTCCAACCCCTACCATTCTGTGATATCAGTTGCTGTGCATTTATCCACCGACACTGTAACTCTGATGGTTTTGTTACTCCTAATACAGTAAAATCTGTGTAGCATGATCTTGTTATTTCAGTTCACTAACATTTTTACACTAGAAGTAGTTGTGATAGTACACACAAAGCAAACCTGATCTTATGATCAATTATATGCACATATATATCAATTAATTTTAACTTTATTGATCATTTGCAGTATGCATCTAGTTCGTCTGGAGGAGAGAGTTCATGTGAAGAAGGTCATGTTCGAAGACCGCCCCATTTGCGACCATTTCACCCGCGAACTGTAGCCCTTGACCCTGACCTTCCTGGCCTGAATATATCTAGCGATCCTGACTATTCCTCCAGCAGTGAACAGTCTTGTGATACTGTCATCTATGTTGGTCCCAATGGTGCAGCTTTGTCTGACAGAGAATTGACAGATAATGAAGGTCCTCCAGAGTTTGTTCCCATAATCCCATCCCTAAACAAGAAGAGAAATAAAGACAGTTCTGCTGCTGGTAGGAGTTCTGACAAGGACCATTTTAAATGCAACACTTTTGCTGAACTGCAAGAAAGGTTGGAGTGCATTGATGGAAGTGAGGAACCCATCAAATTTGCTTGTGGGGAAGCCTCTGCTGCATCCAATTGCAGCCCAATCCCTGGAGGTACAGAAAATGGACAGTCTAAGCTGATAAAGGAAAAAGTCTCTTCTGCAGGACTTAAGAAGCCAATTCCACAAGAAACTACATCTCCCAAAAAAGGACATAGCCCTCTTTTCCAGGCTATTGCACCAAGAGGTGGCAATGGCAATTGTCGTGAGAAGAGCACGTCTTACTTGAAGACAGACCTTTCCAAGCCACAGAGCTGCTCTGACAGCAAAATAATAGACTTAGTCCTGGAGGAAGAGAGAGAGACAATCACCACTGATCTCCTGCAGTCCTCGAGGTGTAGCCCTTCAAGGAGTCTGGAGCAGAATAAGGACACAGCAGAATGTGTCATTAAAGAAAAGTCCTCATACATGAAAAGAACCTTGCCAAGCCCAGCACCTCCACCGCCACAGCAGAAAGAGCATGTACCAGGCTCCAAAGCTGAGAGTTTGCAACTGGACAACAGCAGTGCAGTTCGGACTCCTCCTGTGGGAATGAGCAAGCAGATGGGAAACAAACCAAAGCAAAACTGCATAGGAAGCACGTTCCTGGTTGGTAGCAACAGCCAGAATCCATCAGGTGCGATAGAGTTACACAGCTTCAGGTCAGCTTTCAGAGGGAAATGTTTTGATCGGGATATACTAACCACCACCGTGACTTTGCAGCAGCCTGTTGAGCTGAATGGAGAGGATGAGCTTGTTTTCACTGTGGTGGAAGAACTATCCATAAGTGGGATTATGGATAATGGAAGACCTTCCAGTATCATTAGCTTTAACAGCGACTGTTCCCTTCAGGCCCTTGCATCAGGTTCAAGGCCGGTCAGTATCATCAGCAGCATAAATGATGAGTTTGATGCTTATACCTCACAGGAAAATTCTACTGGTGTAAATATTGACATTGTTGTGCCCTTTGCTAATGATCCCTTTACCAGCAGCAGACGTTCCTCCATCAGCTCGTGGCTTAGTGAAGTCAGCATCTGCACAATTGAAAGTGATGGCACCCAGTCTAGGAACAGTTTTATCGCACAGTCATCTTACGGCTGTAGTAAGTCTGAGGAACCCTTCTCCTTGGATTCATCTCATTTATCACCCCCCATGAAAAACGCTCTGAATGACAGTGGATTTTGCTTCTCTGAACTGGACAGTGAGAGCTTGAGTTCCAGCAAGCTGTCCTCTGGCATCGGCAAAAGCCCTCAAACCTCTGAAACTACCAAAGTATCTCAGATAGAAAGTGCTTTTTGTGTTACTGATCAGCCTGTAAAAATAAAATTCAGTAATTCTCGTGACACGTCTGTGGTAGAAACCATACATTCTAGTCTTCCTCGGAAAACAAAAACTACCTCGTCTCCAATCTACAATAATACTGTCCTCAGCTATAAAGAGCTGCAAAATCCACATGGTATATTTGAAGATCCCTGGCTGTTGCGCACTGATTATCAGTCGGAAGCAAAACCTGCAGACACATTGCTGTCTCCAAAATCTCATGCATTTGGTACTGAAAAACAGCCAGGAAAACCTGCCCAGTGTTTTGATGCAGCATCCAAGCCAACAAAGTCGCAAACCATGCTTGCCTGCTCACAGAGGATTGTGGATGGTTGTGAAATGGCCTGCAAATCCTCCAGTGGAGCTGTGAAGAAGTCAGAAGCTGCAATGAAGATGCCACAACTGAAGAGAGGGGCCACCACACTGGGAGTGATGCCAGTGTCACAAGGTAACAGTACTTTGTCAGAGGCTGTGACCCGAGGGAATTCAGATTCTCCTTTGGCCACTGGCAGCTTGAAATCATCACTGGGAAAGAAGAGCACGCCGCAGAAGTCAACCATGTTGCCCAGGCCGGGAGGGCAAACACCTCCAACACCTCCTGTACGCAAATCAAGCCTAGAGCAGAAACCTGTTGGTCTGGGTAATGGTGGAGGAAAAGCAGCTGGACTTGACTTTGCCAGAGCTGCCACACCAAAGGCTGAAGATGAAGCAGATGTGCGGTTGAAAGCTGGGTGCTACTTCAGTGAAAGTGCCAGCAGTAAAATGAACCTGAAGGGTGACCACTCTTTGCCCAAGATGACATCCAGTTTGAAGGCGAAGACATCAAAGAGTGAAGCTGTGCACCGTTACGGAAGCCACATGTCCCTGGAGAGATGTGACAGCCTGATGTCAGTTGGATCCAAAGCAAGTGTAAGAGAGAACGGGAGCACCAGCAACAGCCGGGCAGGGCGCTCCGTCCCCCGGCTGGGGGTGCCCCCAGTTGCTTCCAGTGTGGGATTACCACCACCCTTCGCTGCCTCTGCACCTAGTAAAAACAGCCAGGCAAAACCAGCAGCCAACCAGAAGATGCAAGCCAATGGGAATAAAAACCGGAGCCTCTCCTCCAGTGGGTCAAAGTCTCTCAGTTCCTCTGTAAAGTCGCTGGCACAGCCTGCTGGGAAGGGCTCGGGCATGGCCCCTGGTGTGAAGGCAGCACCCCGCTCTGTGCAGCCCGTCAGCAGCAAGCCTGGCCGAGGAACCATTATGGGCACCAAGCAGGCCATGCGGGCGGCCAACAGCCGCGTGAATGAGCTGGTGTCTGGTGGCTCTGCCAAGATGGGCCACTTCCGAGGCTCCACCGACTCCGATAGTGGCAATGACAGTGGCATTAACCTCAGCGATGAGAAGTCACAAATCCCAGTGCTGCCGTCCCCATACAGCAAGATAACAGCACCCCGACGGCCCCAGCGATACAGCAGCGGGCACGGCAGTGACAACAGCAGTGTCCTAAGCGGAGAGCTGCCACCGGCCATGGGAAGGACGGCTCTGTTTTACCACAGTGGGGGCAGCAGCGGTTACGAGAGCATGATCCGGGACAGCGAGGCCACCGGCAGCGCCTCGTCAGCACATGACTCCATGAGTGAAAGCGGGATGTCGTCACCAGGCCGAATGAGGAGCCTCAAGTCCCCCAAGAAACGGTCAACGGGTAAGAAATGAAGGTGGCCAGGGGTTCTAAAGCTTTTCTGCATCTCTGAAGTCGGGGGTGGTCTTCTTGGCATCTCTGACAGAGAAGGAGAGAAGATCTGGGAGATACTCAAAACAGGGAGGGGAACTGTCTGCATGTGCCTGTGTTTACTCTTGTGGCACTGTGACAGCAGCTCCTTGTCATTTAATTTACATCAAAGCTGCAGGTGTGACAGGAGCTGGGGAGGGCAGGAGAGACGGGGGGTGTCCCAGGCAGCAGATGGCCACTGGCAGACGGCAGGGGACATTCTTCCCTCCCTCAGCAGGGTCAGCAGTGAAGGCAGCACCAAGGTGGCCCAAAACGGGACGGTTTTACTGGTGGGTGGGAGGGGTGAGTGGTGATGAATGAGTGCTTGATGGGTTTTTGTGAGGACCAGGAAAGTCTCAGGGAAGACTGGTGAGAATGGTGAGGAGGAGCTCTGCTGCCAGGCATCGGTAAGGAAATGTCAGTGAGATGAGCTTGGGCTGTAGCGGGAAACAAGGGACTAGGTGTGGAGGGAAGAAGAGCATTTGTGAGTTAATGAGGTTTGCTGAACATGCATGAGATAGGGTTAGGGGCAGAGCAGTAGGATTTGTGCGTAAGATGCTGTGATTCTTACGTTAACGTTACCAGCTAATTGCAAAATTATTGTGTTGCACTGAACTAGTGTTTTTTGCAAACAATATTGGTGTAGATGGATGGTACAAGAAATAGGAAGCCAACTGGGGGAGTTGCACAGAACAGATTGCTCCAGATCATGTACTATGGCCAGCCAGATGTGTCCAACCATGCCATGCAAAGGTGGGCGTAATGAGGGGCAGCTCCCCTTTCCTGCTCTCCAGTGGCTTTCCTTACTGCTTTTGCAGGTGGTGGTCATGTAAGTGCTACTGGTTGTAACTGGCTTCAAAACCAGGCTCGTATGACAGCTGTTGCAGTGTTCACTTTTACTGATTTAGGTTGAAATCCTGTAGTATTGTAAAGAATTGGTTGCAGTGGGTGCCTTGTAGCTAATGACCATCGGCCTTATTCAGCAATCTAGTCATACAGGCTGTTGGAAATACAGTAGGGACTAACATCAGCCATACACTGAACCAAGGCTTTTGGTTAGAAAAGCAGTGATTGTTGCAGTCCCTGTAGGTGCCCGTGATGTCTGAGTCTGGCAGTAAAACCAGATCAGTTAAACTGACATAGATCTCATGGTGCTTTCTGGCCAAAGCAACTGAGTTGCTCCATCAGGTGCTAAATCATTTTGGTAACAGTGGAACATTTGCTGCAGTTCTCTCTTCATGCCAAATCAACCTCTTAAACCTTTCCTACAAATCAATATTAACAGCTGTATAAGTTGCACACATATTGAGAAGGCATTACCCACTGATGGATTTGTATTTCTTTTTGCCCCAGGAAATGCTTAGAAGGTCTTTTAAAATGACAAACTATTCTTCTTCCAACTGAAATTGCTCTATATCAGTAAATTATTGTGGTTGGTTTTTGTTTGCTGTAGACTTTGAGACAATAATGTATTTTACACATGAAATGAGGTTTCCTAGGAAGTTCATTAAATATTTCTTACAAGATCTATCAATGGCTTAAAATCTATGGAGATGCTTTGGGGGTCCCTGTTGGGATTTTATCTCCATTTCATGTTGAAGTTTGTGACAGACCTTACGTGACAGCCTTAACTCACACTTCACTCTCTCCTGTAGAGCTCTCAGCACAAAATTTCTTTTGGCAGCACTGTCTCGTTTGTTTGATGTGCTCCCTTTCGTAAAAAGACCAGAAGAAATAAGGCTTCTTACCTCTCAGTTGGTTTTCAATAAAAGGAGAAAATACAGCATAAATTTATTGTCACTAGTCATCCAAAAGTTGTCCATGTGTACTGCTACCAAGGGACATTTCAACTTGTTTATGGTGGCCTTCAACCCTCCTGTTTCCTAGGGATTGGACTGCAGTTATATCTGCCTAAGGAGCTCCATGCATGTACTCATCCTTGACAGATGAAGTGTCAAGGTCAGCCGTTTAGAGAATGGAGACTTAAAATCATGAAAAAGTGTCAACTCTTGTACCCAAAAGTACCGTCAGTTTTGAAGGACATTACTGAGTTTCTTGACAATGTTTGAGCCCTAGCAGACAGATCAAGGTGGCAGTATGATGTCTGTTTGTAAATCTGGGGGTCTGCTTGTCAAGGAGTTGGTGTTTGTCATGCCCTGATCTTCTGATGGGTGGTGATAGGCCTCAACGTCAGAGGAGGCTCAAGCTGAGTCTTGGTTGGTTGCTGCCTTCTGAACACCTCCCAATGCAACAGACATTGAAAACTGCAGGTGTTTAGCACCTTCAAGCTAGTAATTCTAGAGGAAACTGCTTGCTCTTCTCAAGGACATGGTACTATGAGAGGGGTCTTAGATAGCCTTGCTTGACTTTGACTGGAGGAGCCAAGAGATTGCCAGGTTCTTCTGCATTTATCAGTACTGGTTTGCAATTACTATCTCCTTGATGTTTCAAGGTATTTAATACTATGTTATTCCACCAAAGAAAAATGAATGCAGGCAAAATACTGTTGTGAGGACACAATAAAAACACTGATGCAGACATTTGCTTTGTGAGATGAACTGCTATTGTTCCCATATGTGACCTAAGTAAAACATACTTCATTGAGGCAGTAACTCAGCAGCCTGAGGGTGTTTTACTAAAAGGAAAATATCAAGAAAATTATTTCCTCCTAAGTATCATGAGAACCTAATTTTTTCTGTAATTTAATGCAGTGCATTCTGCAGTCTTTTAGTCTCGTGGAGTCTGAGGAATGCCTCTCTTCTGTATTTTAGGTCTACAGCGTCGTAGACTGATTCCTGCTCCATTGCCAGATGCTGCCTCTCTAGGAAGAAAACCCAGCATCACTGGCCAATGGGTTGATCTACCACCTTTGCCAGGAACTTTAAAAGAGCCATTTGAAATTAAAGTTTATGAGATTGATGATGTGGAGCGATTACAGCGACACAGACAAGAGGAAACTGAGGTCAGCACTTATTTTACAACTGTAGACAACTTAAATTACAGTATACATGCAGAGTCCTTGCTTCAGTCAGAAAATTGATTGCAATTAAAGCACTCTAATTATTAATTTTACAATTCATATGTTGGGGTACCTGTAGCACAGAAAATGAAAATGATTACTGTCTAAAATTAATTGTGTCTAACATGACTGATGATGTAAATGGAAGTTACCAATGAATACATTATGAGAAGACTTTATAATATTAGCCTGGCTGATGAAACCTTACAGACTCCCTCAGTGATAGAATCATTAGCTCTTTATGTAAATTACAGAATTCTATCAAATCAAGGATACTCTGAGTTTAATTTACTTGTAATTGGAAAACAGTTCAGCTAATGCTATTTTGGAGACCAGAATTCTGTATTCTGCTGATGCCTCTTTCCCGTTTCTTTCATAATAGCCTTTCCAGGATGTTGAGAAGGTAGGATTGCTTTTAAGAAAATAAGAATGAATATATTTTAGGATTACATAGAACTGCAACATTGGCATTAGGCTGCACTTATCATTTGCACTGCTGGAAAAGAATTTCCTCTATAAACAGTAGTAATTTCAGAATGTATTAAGAGATGCTTGCTATTACAGAGAAGTGCAAGAAATCCTCAAGTGATAGAGTATGCCATTCCTCTAGATTAGAATTGATTCATGTAGACTTCAAATAATACCCCCCTAACCTCCGAAACAGGAAAACCCCACCAGTCCCACAATGAAACAAAACAACCCACCTTAAAGTAAAGAGCTGGGAGCAATTTATATCAAACGGTTGGAGGTCAGCTTATAACAGACAAATTAATGAAATGGTCTTTCTGTGTCTTAAAAGGGTTTGATGTATTTCCATACCAAGCTGAAGATACTAGAAAGGCGTCAGCAGCGCATCAGAGAGGTAAAGGCAAAGCATGAATTTTTGAAGGAAGAGTTGGAAGAGACAAAGGGCAGATTGATGATGGATCCAAATAAGTGGAAAGAAGACTGTAAGTATGTCACAAAAACAGCAGTATGATCTGCACGTGGGATGTCCCACTGAAAAAGTTAAGCACTTGCTTAGATGTTTTGCTGAACTGAGCTCTGCTATCCTCTGTGACTCCTTTTGTATTTCTGTGATATGGGATTTGTTCAGTGCTGAGAAGTACTAGAAATCAACAAAACCACGCTCCAAATCAACCAGAAAGAACACCAAATCAGTGCATAAACACACTGTGATGCTTGTTAGTGTTAAATTTTTACATAACCTTTTATTGTCCTTTACAAAGAAGGAACCAAACCACATTTCCATATCCATGTCACAGCTGGGAAACTGAGGCATGAGATTTGTTCACAGACGCAGTGCTCTGCTTAACTGGTGCGTCAAGGTAGAGTTTTGCATCCGCTGAGCTAAGTGAAAAAATGTTTTTGGTTCAAGAGAAATAAAATTACGCCCTAGATTATTGGCTCCCTTGTGACAGAACGTTCTGCTGAGAGCTGTTTCTCTTACTCACTCATTTTTTTGCCTGACAGTTGAAGTGGATCCTGATCTCGACAAGGAGTCACAGGAGTACCTGGAGGCACTGGAACAAGTGACAGAGGAACTGGAGCAGTGTGTTAATCTGTGCAAGTCACATATCATGATAGTGACGTGTTTTGATATTGGAATAACAGATGTGCAAGATGGAGCAAGGGAAGTGGAGGTTTGAAGAGAGGTGTTTCAAGGGACTGAAGGAAGTGAAGCTGGATTGTCTGACATTAAGTAGTAAAGAGAGAAAGAAGCTGGGAAGTGAAGGAGGAAAGGTGAAGACTTAAAAAGCAACAATGAATGTTGTCAGAGAAAGAAACAACTGAGGAATGGGAATGTTCATAAATCATTTGGTGCCTCAATGTGACCGGAACTGTAAACAGATAAAAAGTGGGATCAAGTATTGCTTCTACCAGAGGGAAGCAAAGAAAGTTAATACAAATCAGGATGTTAATTAACAAGCATACGATGGAAGTGCCTTTACAGTTAACCTGATTTTCATTTTTGTATTTGGTGCTAAAATTAAAGCCAGCAAACCTAAGCAGACCACAAAATGTATTCCTACGAAATATTTTGTACTGTATAGTGTATTTATGACTATATGTAAAAAAACCCCCCAACATTGTAGCAAAAGCAATAAGTAAATTATGTTTTCATACCTGAACTTGCCTTCTTGTTTCATAGAAAAGCTGTTTTATGTAGCAGAAAAAAACCCCCTGTATTATAATTGTTTTCTTGGTTAGGGTTCAAGATATTTTTATGAACATTTATCTATTGAAAAGGTGTATTATGGCATTTTGAGACCATTGTTTTACCTTCTGCTTTTGTATTTTTACTTTTTCAGATCAAAATAAAAGTTTGTTTTCCATTTTTATATATACATATATAGATATATATAACTGCTTACCTACTTCCTTGGTTACTAACCTCACTTAGCAAAGACCTGGCCTTTTTGGAGTCGTAAACTTAAGGTGAGGGAGTCTACAAAGGGCACTGTGCTTTGGTTCTTTTTCTCTCCTCTCTGACTGCAGGAATTGAGAGTTGTGTTTATTACCAAAACCATAAAACAAATGAAAAAAAGGAACAAAACTTTTTGTAAATGTTAAGTTAGGTCCATATTTTTATATAGTTTTGACTATAAATATAGTATTTGCATTTTGAACTTTTAAGACAAATAGTATATCTTTTTACAGTTTTTCTAAGGAAGGCAAACCCTCAGGATCAATTTTATACATGCTGCATGAGATTTGTGCTTTTTTGAAGGAGGCCACTTAAGTGTGGAAACTATTGATAAATTGTTGCCAAACAAATACTTTTGAAAAGGTTTAATAGTGTATGTAATGCCACATTTCATAACGAATCATATTTTCTAATCATTTTCCTTTTTATGGTTTTTTCAAATCCTTTGTACAAATATGTATTATAGCAGCTTGGTTCAGTTTTTATCTGTGAATAAAAGATACATCTATTGTTATGATCGCTTCTTGCTGTGCACGTGATTTTAGTGTATGACCTCTGGTACACTCTACTAAATGTCACATTAGATTTTCTCTTTGCCCAAGAGAGAGAACTGGGAACCGTTTTGATGTTAGTAATCGTAAACCAATCTGGAAAGAGACAAAACACCAAAGGGTAAAATAAATAGTGTTGATAATTCTTACAGTCTCTTAACACTTCACATTTTCCAGCACAAAGACCTGTGGCAATTAAGAGTGGGTCTAAAAGCACGAGAAAACTTCAGGAACTGGAATCAAGCCCTGTAGATCCATCACAGCAAATCACTGCATTCCTTTCTCTCTGACATGGCTGCGTTTGAGCTCTGGTTTGGACAAGTAGCTGTGCTTGTTCCTCATCTTTCCACTGATGCTGGCTAAAGGAACTCCACGTGGATTTAATGTAAAACTAGTACTTATAATGTCACCATTTTGAGTATTTTCCAGCTATTTGGCCAAATAATCTGTAATGTGTGTCATTTCCCCCTCTCTCTTTTTCTCTTTATGTAGCCCTAACGGCACGGCCCTATGACACCGAGTTTTCTTACCCTCATGTGAGGTCTGGTGGGGGGCAGGAACGTAAATGCTTTTCTCCACACTCTGCCTCTGGAGAAGTGGGAGAATGAGTGCATGAGTTCTAAATATCACAGTGAATTTATGTAGGTTACAAAGGACGCCTGGTCTTGTCTTCCCGGATTTATCTTGTCTTCCTTGATTTATCCCAGAGCAAGGTGCACTATGTTTGCTTACTGACATTTGACACTGTGTTGGGCTGTATGCTGGGGAATGTGGCATCTAGGATTTCTTGAGGATTCCCTTGCTGATACCCTTAAACACCAGATGTATGTATTAAGTTGCAGATTCCCGTTCTTTCTGGACACGTGCAGATTGTAACAGTTCTTCCAAAGTTGGAACCAAGACCATCATTGAATATATCGTGGGGTTTTTGAGAGCAATGATCAGATAAATAAATACAATCAAAATAATAAAGCAGGATGCTGAAGAAGAAATAGTTCTTAGCAAAGGGGCAAACGTTTGAAGAATAGGTCCAAAGAATATATTTATGGGGAGCTCTGCACCGCGGTGTTGGGCTTTGGACTGGTGCCTTTACACTGCCCTCTGGAAATGCAGATCTAGGATGAGCTGACCTGCAGCCGCTGAGCCCTGAGCACAGCAGGACTGAGCTCACAGTGTTTTCGAGGTAGTCTATAACCACATCTCGATTGGACACAAGAATTTTTGCTGGTTTGGTTTTTTTTTTTAATTTGGATTCACTTCATCCTCTCTGTGGATGTTTCTCCCTCTTATAAACAACCTTATAAGAATCAGGCCACTAATTATCAAATTTTTTATGAAGCTGGCAGTTTGTTTAACGTTCCCCTACAACATTTGTTGAGCAGACCTGCATCCTTCGGTACTTTCTCCTTAATTTCTAACTGTGGCTGTGTTTTCCACAATGTAGCAGAAGAGGAATTTCAGTGCTGTCAGTCAGGTATCAAGGTGGCAACAGCACGCGTGTTAAATGTGTTTGCCCTCTGGCTTGGAGACACGAAACAAGCCTGAGATGCAAAATGAGGCGAGGCACTGATGGATGAAATAGCAAATGCTGTTCTTTATTGGTAGTTGTGGATAGTAAATTATCTTTCATATCTTAAAACCTCAAAGCCTATAATATTCCTTACTTTTTGGTTCTGTCCCGTTAAAATATATACAAATATATGATGCATGTTTGATTCAAGCCTGATTTGCACAAGGCAGATGACTTCAAACTCATTTCCTGGCAACAGGAAAAAATGTGTATTGACAGGTGCTGGTTTTTTTAAACTGATGCGATGTTGGCTCTAAATAAAGCCTAAAGATTACACTTCGGCAAGTGGGACATAAATGACTTTTTCCTCAGAATTCTTGCCTGATTTCACTAGCCAGATGGCCAGACTTGAACCTGTCTCTGTGGGTATGTGTGTGGGGCAGGGAGAGGAGAGTTCCCTACCCGCTGAGGTTGGAGGTTCTCTGCCTTTCTCTATCTTTCAGGAAGAGGTGACACATGGACTGGGACAGAAACCAGGTAGGCAAGCAGAACTCTCGTCTGGTGACCAGCAGCTCAGGAAAGTGAGGGGAATCTTGCATCATGGACATAAGCCTTCCAGTTTATTTGTGCATTTTTCCCATCCAGTGGCCAAGATCTAGTATGTAAAAGTACTCCTGGGAGGTGGATTTCATCTCAAGTGTCAACATTTGCCAGTTGGATGGATGAGTTGGAGGAGTTGGTAGACATTCCTGTAACCTGTGCTGCTGCTGCTAACCAAGTACTAAAGAGTCTACAGCTATGGGGACATTGTATTATTGCTAAAGTGCTTGGAAATTGCAAACATAGATTCCCTACAGAGAAGTCAAGTGGCGTGTAGGCAAAAACTCATTTAATATATGCATAAAACTTTTTTCTTTACAGTGCTTCTGGTCTAACCAGTTCCAGCTTAAAGACACTCTTAACCAGAGTGTTGAACACCAGTACTAAAAGAAAATGCCATAGAAACACGAGATTACGCGTTCTTTTCTCAGCTTGAAGAAAGTGTTTCATTTATTTCTGTTTCAAGTCACCCATGTCTGCTGTTTCTAGTTATAAACTCATATTTCCCAGTCACTTGCATTTTATTTTTAAAGTTGTGTGGAACGTAACTCCACAGGCAGCTGTTCTATATTGTGGCTATAGGAAGGGTTTAAGGCAAAAATGTTAGCTATAAGATGACCTCTGTATCAGATGACCGAGCTGGCAGAAGTGGACACGAACGAAAATTGGTGCTGTATTTGGGCCCAAATTAACTGGAGCACTTAGGCACCTGTTTAAGCAAGCAAGTGAATCTGGTTTGTATCCAGCAAAACACTCCAGTTTTGGCTTATATCCCACCTAGTTGGATTTTATTTCTCCAGGGCTTCAGATGTTGTAAATTGCTTTAGCAGGGGTTCAGAGAAGCTACACTGAGTCTCACCAGATGGAGATCCAGCTGAAAATATTTCACTTATCAGTGGTATTTGGGAGAAAGAAGAAGTCTCTCAATGTACAGTAATCTAACAAGTGCAACACAGAAAGGAGAACTTGCCTCCCAGGCTGCTCCAATGACTTCACACAGAATTTGACTTGCAGAATTCTGTCTGTGGAATACATAGAATAAGGCAAAACTCTTGACAGTATAGAAGTTCTGAGAGATTTGCTACCGAACCTGTAGGGGAATTGCCTAATGGTGGGATGTGTTTGGCACAACAGTAACCTTACAACAGCTACACAGCAGCTCATTACTCCACTCATTATTTCCCTTCCCGAGACTGTCCCCACAAGCTGGTGTAGTGAGGGCAGCAGGAGCACAGTTGCAAAAGGAGGAGAATCTTTCAGAGCAATCCACACAGGACTCCAGAGACATGCATACATCCTCAAGTCTTGTCCTGACTTTTGAAAGATTTTATTTTGGAGCTTTGCTATTGACTTCGGCAGAAGAACCTATTCAGGTCATTAGTGAATCCCTGGCGCTATAGGAATTACAGCAATATGTGGCTGGAAGGGGCAAAGCCTTCAGCCCTGGGGTAGTGAAACACTGGGTTCACTCCTCGTTGTTATCCGGCTCTCCAACCTGGGGTCAGAGGTGCCCTTCAGAGTGTCAGGGACCCTAGTCAGGGCTGGGAGCTCCTGACACAGCTCACTTGACTGTATGTAAAGTGCATTTTCATGGACCTGACCTTGTGTGGGAAATACCTTTGGAGACCTAATGTGCTGCTTTAGGAGGCAGGCGCAGTGCTCCAGGGCACAAGCAGTAGAGGAATAAGCAGCCACTTCAGAGTTTGGCCTTTGACTAGAAAAACTGACTTTTAAATATTGTCTCACTGAGACCTTTCTCTGTGTCTGTAACAACAACCACCCTCCACTTGTCAGTACCTGGCACAGACACACTTACAGCTGCTACTTGTTTTGAAGGGTACCACTGATTTTGTTGTACATTACCATTTAAATGAGTCACATTTGTACCTAAAGGCTTCGGTCTCAAGGGGCTAAACGCTGTACAAACACAATTTTTTAACCTAAATAGGGTTTGAGGCAGAAGGACAAAGTGGAGTTGTTTTCCTCCAAACTGAGCATGTGAGAGTTCTTACAAACACGTCTCCCACAAAGTTCTTTGCTGGGTTTGGAGGAAAACCTTCAGCTGTGGCAGCTGAAATGCTGCAGACAGGCTCTGATGGGCTGCCACCATTTTCAGACTGCTCGGTTTTCAAAGTGAAGGCAAGTTGTTTTCTTGTATGACAGGAAACGAGGGAAAGAAAAGCTTTCCCTTCAGATTTGAGGAAGAGAAACAGAAGGAGGAATATGTAATAGATATACAAATACACCCATAGAGGAAGAAAATACCAGTTCCCAGACTGTATACTTCTTTGCAGAAGCTGAGCATTCTGGGCACACACAAAGGGGTAAAGAAGAATAAGGGCAGCCATGTGCTGCTCACCCTTGGTCACACATATGCTCAGTTCTCTACCAACTAAACAATTTGCAAACCCACTATACATAGGTTTGCTGTAGAAATTTTATAATGCACTTTTGCAAACACAAGGTTTCCCTGTTTTCTCCTTTTCCCACTTCTTAGTGGTCTGTAGGACATCATTTGTTCTTGTTGTTTCCTCTTCAGCTGCCTTGCTTGGTCTCTGATTTCCTTTTTGTTATCTAAAATAACTCCACCTTTTCTTCAGGCTCTTCTTTACTAACACGTCTGTTGTAAGTGCAATTTGCTGTTAGGTGATGTGCAATGGAAGCTGGCTTCTGCCAGGAAAGGACACAACATAAGAAGAGAAGGGTTGGTGAAAGAACCTCATATATTTTCTGAGGGTAAATCTGTCTAGTATAAAAACTGGGAATGGCGTTCACGTCTAGAACTCAAAATACTCATTGGTGTTTGGGCCAGTGAGGTTGTGTTTAGAAATGGACCAGTAGAAGCAATATGCATGTTGTAGCCACTGCTGTAGAGAATCTGTTTAAGAATCTCAGGCAAAGGATATTTACCAGGGCATCTAGTGACAGGACAAGGGGTAACAAGGGTGAATGGTTTCGAGGTGAAAAAAAAAGGGGATTTATATTAGGTCTTAGGATGAAATTCCTCACTCTTTGGATGGTGAGGTACTGCAACAGGTTGCTTAGGGAGGTTGTGGCTGCTCCAACCCTGGAAGCATTTGAGGCCAGGTGGGATAGGGCTCTGGGCAACCTGTTCTAGTGAGAGGTGTCTCTGCCAATGGCTGGGGGATTGGAACCTGATGATCTCTGAGGTCTCTTCCATTCCAAACCATTCTATGACATATAAACTAGGTTAGAATTTCTTCTGCGTGAAGTTCATTGAGTTATGCATATGTGTGTATTGTATTTGAGAACTGCTCAGTTTTGTGTCTTACTTTCATCACACCATTTGGTTTAGACATTAAGCCATGATATTTACTAAAACCAAGTTCAAAAGATAGAACTCCACACTGCTAGAATTTTTTTTAACATCGATCTTTAGGCAACTACCTAAATAATGCATGTGCACCATATATCCATACTGCAAAGAACTCTGGCAAGGCAGCTATCATTTCAATTTCTCTATGAAATACCCTGTGAGTGGCTGACAGACGAAAAAATTGAATGGGAAAAGCAGCTGTTTTTCTTTGGTTCACATATTCAGAGCTTATCACATTATGTTGTTTCCACTGTTTGGGAAAAAAAGAATTATGTGTATGGTTAGGGTGCTCTGGAAATCTCTTCAAAGATACTGTGACTTTGGAAAGATGTCCTTGTCCAGTCTGAATGTTCAAGTTACCCAACACACACCAAGTTCTGAAATAGGAATGAAACATCAAATTTTCATGACACATCTCACAGAATGACAAAAAAATCGCAGAATGTCTTTGATTGGAAGAAACCTTTAAGATCATCAAGTCCAACCATTAACCCAGCATCTCCAGCATGCTGCTAAATCGTGTCCCTCAGCACCACGTTTACATGTCTTTTAAATACCTGCAGGACTGTTGACTCCACCGCCTCCCTGGGTAGCCTATTCCAATGTTTGACAAGAGTTTCACTGAAGAAATTGTCCCTAATATCCAATCTAAACCTCTCCTGGCACAACTTGAGAGGCTGTTTACTCTCGTCTTCTTGCTTGGGAGAACAACAGCCCACCTCAGTCCAACCTTCTTTCACATAGTTGTAGACAGCGATAAGGCATCCTCATGCTTCTTTGCTCAAGGCTAAACAATCTCATTTCCCTCAGCTGCTCCTCACAGCACTTTTGGACAATTTGCCATCTATGTTGCTCTCCTTTGGACACATCAGCACTTCACTACCCTTGCATTAAGGTAGCCAAAGCTGATCATGGTGTTTCAGATGGGGCCTAACCAGTGCTAAGTGCAGGGGAACAATCGCTTCCCTACTCCTGCTGGGCACACTATTTCTAATACAAGCCATGATGCCTTGTATTTCATTTTCTTTTGAATTGGAATCTGGAGAAGCTATTCTGATCAACTTTGTCAGAGTGACTTCCAGATGTACTTAAGACACACTGACTGGTTTGCCATAGGGACTAAAGGTCTCTTTTCTGGTGTGCAAATTATAAATGCAGGTTTGGAAGCTTCATAAAATTTACACCTCCATGGTGCTTATGGTATGGATGTGATATTTGAGTCATGGATGGTATAAGATCAGTTAATATAATAGATAGGTCTGTGTATGTTGGAATACAGCCAGAAATTTTAGCTCTGTGTGCACCAGGCATGCAGCTGTGCATGTCCTTGCCCTCCGAGGCCTTTCCCATTACCAGTGTTAATAATCAAGCTGGAAATGAGCACAGCAGTATGATGACACCATATGCAAACTAACTGAGACCCTTTGGAAGTGCTAGCATCTTCCCTTCCCCTTTCCTTTCCTGGCAAAAGCTTCTCCCCGTCCCTTGCAGACACACAGCTAGTTAGTAGTTTTCCAGCTGATGATGATGGAGATGTAGGGCTACTCAGGGTACCCTGGGAGCTGTGCATGTTGGTGCAAGCGTTTCAAGTGGCTTCCACTGTGTTGCTGTTTACACGCTGCTCTGATACCTTTGCAAGGGGTGATTTAACTGTATCTCCCACAGCGACAAGATGCACAGGCAGTAGTTCTGCTCTTTGCGTGTAAGTTTAAAACGTGGCAATACTTCAACCAAGCCAGCGTGCCTTTGTGTTTATGCATCAGCCTTTGCCTTTGGTGTTCTATCATCTTATCGCAGTGAAAGACTGATGTGTTTGGCCAGCCTGCAGCAGGTTTGCAAAGACTCTCTTCTAAGGCACCTGCTTCATGTTTCTGAACTGCACACCTGTAGGCTGTGCGTGACTGAGCAGCTTCACTGGTTGACACAAGAAGCCAGCAACCAAGGTCTCCTGCTTGTTCCCACTCTTGAGTATAGTTTTAGCAATGTCACAAATGTCAGTGCCAGCATGGCAGGGCCCTGTAGGCACCTGGAACCGGCACAGATTTCTGTCTTTTCTGCACCGCAGTTGCTTGTTTTGTTTCTTAAGTTTTAAACCACTTAGTGTCAAAATTGCATCAGATGGCAATTGCTCCCATTGCCCAGAGAGATGTGAGACTTGTGAAGAAATAACAGATTTCTCTGTGCATTTGGAGGAAAGAGTGAAAAGGCTACAGTATTTTTTTTTACAGCTTTTTTTGTATGCAGAGAGGGGAACGGTGACCATGTGGAAGGACTTAGCTTTACGTTGCAGCCAGCTAAATTGACAACCTGGCAGCCCTGACAGTGTGCTGGTGGCTCACAGGGTCCTGCAGTCCAACACAAGCTGGAGGTTGGCTCTGCGTATAGACAATTTGCTCTTTTTATTTGCTTTACGTTCATTTTTGCCTAAGTTAAGCAATTAACAGGGTTAAGATATTCCAGACCTTAGCAAATGGGGCTTTTTCCTGCTATTTTTTCCAAACCTGAACTTGTTTAGAGGCCTTTGAAGAGAACCAGTTTGCCATTTATATTGGATGTTTCAGACCTGTTATGACTGCACCGTAAAAGGACAACAGGAAAACTGCAGAACAACTACAACAGAAAAGAACCTTCGGGTATTAGTAACTATCTCTGAGTTTATTGTTCTCCCTCAGACCAGTACCTTCCCATACACCAGTATGGATGCAATGGTTTGCACTTCGTGCTGTGCATGGTATCTGATGGAAGAAGCAGAGAAGCATGGTTTTACATGGACTTAGGAACCCCTTCCCTCCATCCCTTCCCACTAAAGTCAAGCTCCTGACTTGTTCCTAGTGCCAGTCCCAGTAAACAACAGGCAGTGTGCTGCAGCAAGTGCAGAACAATTTGCCTGCTGCCTGCCTGGCCAATTGCTGCCACAGGAATTGCATGATGCCTGACTTGCCTCTGCCCTTCCCTTGGTGGAGGAGTTAATTTCTGCCTCTGTCTTGCTGCCAGTTTTCACGAAGCCCCGTGGGAGTGTAATTATCACTGAGATTTCTGCCCTTGGTCAGATTTGTTTGATGTTGGCCAACTTTCCTCCGAGTTACTGGGGATTCAGAGGGGAGTGCTGAGATGTGCAGTGCTACTGAATAAAAATCGCTCTCCGGTGAGAGTTCCTAGGTACAGTATGAATCTAAATTATTTGCTTTCAAAGCTGAGCATGTATTAACACAAAAAAATATGTAGTGAATCCACACATTCCTGTTACTTGTCCTAAACCCGAGGTCATTTCCTGCAATGAGATACATACGACACAATGTTCTGCTTCTCTTAGTAAATAACAACTTTCTCCACTTCCAGAAGTGAACTCTAAGTAGTTGAGAAGAGAGACTACTGGTGCAGCCAGTAAATCTGTGTTCAGTGGAGTTAGAACAGCTGAAAATAACTCTGTCCTGGAATCTGCTTAAGGGGATTTCTTACAGCTCCAGGTTTTGTTTACATATCACATCAGCTCAGCTTTGCCTGAGACTACGCTCAGGTAAATTTAGTTTGTTTGAACTTACACTAGTATGGCTGAAAAGAGGATTTGCTCCTCAGGGCTTCATTCCGGAAAGCATCTCTGTTTAGGAAGGATGCTCACACACTTGCTTAGCTCACTGCCATGCTTCAGAAAACGCTTTTCTAATTTACGGGCTTCATGTACATTATTGAATGGCAGCAAATTAACGGAGGTAAAACCATTTGGAGCACATTTCTTCAGCTGCTGGCAATACACGGAACTCCATTGTCTTTAATAACGAGTGCTAATTTTACACCTGTTAAGGACTTGATAAAGAGCAGCCTTGGCAGGGTTGTGCCTTCTGGTGTAGATAATGAGCCATTTTGTGTCTCTGCCCTGGCTTTCTCACTTGCTTGTGCTAGCTGGAGTGTTATGCGGGTGAGATGTGGGTTTTATTGGCTGCTGAACCTCCTATGCTATTATTCTTTCTCTCCCATGCTATTAGTAGCCATATGGATGACTCTTTTGGGAACATGCAAACACTGTGTGTTTTGACTTGCACTCCTGAGTAAAAGGGTTGAACGTCTTTCTTGACCTGTGTGATTAGTTCCAATATAATAATATCTGAAAATAGTCTTCGCTTACACATACCTTTGTTTCTCGAAGTGAGGGCAGTCATGTCTCAGCTTTGGAGGAGTTCTAGTGAGATTTTTTTTTGAAGTTGCTAATTGTATGAGCCATCTGCTCACAGGGGAGGGCTGAAAAATTCTAGGTATTGTCTTAAGTGTGCATAATCCAATTTTTATTGTGAATGCAGACTTTAATCACCAGTCTTGAAAAGTGAGGCATCTGCTTCTGAATTTAAGTAGCTGAGACTAATCAGACTAATTCCAGTCTTTCTAATTGATCAACCTAATATCTTGGCAAAAAAAGAACAGTTGTTTGTTTATGTTACCCTTTACAGTAAAGAAGATGAGGAGCCTTTTAATCACTTTACATGGTAATCTGAAAGCTGATGTTGAAATTTGTTTACAAAATACACCTTTTCGCATTTGTTGCTACTTCAAGCACTGTGTGTGAAAGACAAAGTAAGCGCTGATGTGCGCATTTCCTTACCGGAGTTTTCTTTTTGTCTTAGCAGGGGAAAAAAGTTGTGTGACTTGGAAACACAGCTTAGCCTGAAATGGGTGCCAGTCCTCTCAGTGTGAATTGTCAGTCCAAACTGAGTTATTCAGTCTGAGAAGTGGTTTTCACTTCAGCCTTTTCTTATGTTCATGTAGCATGACACAATACTTCGTTTCCGGGGTGAGGACCCTTATGTGAAGTGAAGTTAGTAGTGTATGAGTTTAGGTGCAGGGTGCCTAGCACTAGGTGTGTTTTGCAAGCCTTAAATCAAGCTAGTGTTAGAGGAGAGTTATTGAGAGTACATTGTGAGAAGGCTAAGGCACCAGAGTCAGTGACACAAGCAGGTAGTAGACTTGATTTCTTGTTCTTTACTTTGGCTGCTGGAAAACATACTCCTTCCCAGAGTTTCTGGTCTCATATGGCCCAGGCTAAAATGCAGAAATACTCTTTACAGGACAAAAATGTGCTCAACCCTAAGTCTAACAAATCTGAATTCTGCTGAACTTGCCTTGTGTAAGAATTTGCTGATATTTTTACAACTGGATATTGTCCCATTCCTGGGGAAACTGATGTGCCCTGAATGATTGGGTTTTCTTATACATAGAGACAAAAATTCAGACAGAAAACTGTGGTAGCAAAAAAATTGCTCGTGAAGATAAAGTGGTTATTTGTTCCTGTTGAAAGCTAGAGCAAGTCTTCTTTACAGCTTTAGAAAAACCCTGACATTTCATATGGGCCTTCCTGGGCAGATTTTTAACCCTTGAGTGCTCCTTATGAGCTGAGAAGTGCCAAAGATGTTCCTGACAAGTACCGGGATTGCACTAATAGCAACTAATCTGCCTTGTTGCAATCTTTACCCTTTTTTAATGCAGTGTGGATATGAATGGGCTTTTAGATGTGTGGGAAGAGTCTTTTCACCCTCAAGTAGCCACCCTTCCTGCAGAAGATGCAACGTCATTGTAGTCTCCTCAACTCAACAATCTGCAGAAGCATAAGGTAAGAAGCTTTTTCAACTCAATAAATGAAGATGAGTTTTGAAAGTCAGCTCTAACTAAATTTGCCATTTCCTATCTAACTTCTGGTGTGCAGCCACTTGCTGAAAGGTAATAGATTTTGTGACACAGGAAGCATGAAGCTGTCTAGCAAGAGCACGCAATATAGTTCTCTTCCTAATACTTGCTTAATAATCTGTCAAGGTCCAGTTGTGATCTCTGTCCCAGAGCTGCCAAGATTATTCCAATCTTGGGTAGCCTTCCTTAAAGGGACTAAAGTTTGCTGCCTGCATCTAGAAAAGGTGTGGTTAAATCTTAAAATAAATTTGGGCTTTTACTTAGATTAAAAAAGGAAATAATTTGGTAAAAAGCTCTAGTTTTGCATGGTTGATTTGACTTATTTATCTGCAAACACCTGAACTGACGGCACTTGTATAGCAGGATTGTTGTGCTTGCTCTGTTCCTGAGTTGTGGAGGGGTGTAATTTACTCAAGGACTTTACTTTTCTCTACCTTCCACTCCAAGGTCACATTTTATATCTGAGTCTGGCATAGCAGCTGAAGGCAGCATTTCCCACCTTGCTGTACTAAGTTATTTTTTGAGGATGTGCTAATCTGGGTGTTGCTTTGTAACTCTAGTACTATACGTATGCGTCGTTAAGTATCATCAGGCTTTTCTTCTATGTACTTCTCACATATCAAATTAAAATCCTGGCATTAATTTAGGATGTTGTAAAACCTGCACACTTGCATGGTGGTTTAAAACAAGCTGCAGAATACATGTACAGTTCCCCACGTTTTACAAATGTGCCTGGTTGGTTAAAGCTTGTGCTACGAGTTCGAGTCTGTGAATGTTAGAGTAATGCATGTATGCGTAAATCCAAGGTTGTTTCTTTTGCACTCTATCCAGATTAATCCTTTTCTGACAAATTAGTTAGCCTAAGCATTTGGGATCGTCCCCAAGCAGAGCTTTGATAGATTCTGCAGATGTCTTTTTGTAGGCATGCTGAAAGATAGTATCTCATCAAGGGCTAAATGGAAATGAAAGTGTCCTTAAAACAATTACAAACGTGTGTTGGAAAAGTTGGTGCTGAAAGGCTTTCAGAGCAGTTATAGACTAGCAGGGGAAGAACTGGGATTTGAGAACACCCAACTATGTCTGTCTTTAAACTGTGACCATTCTACATTTCTCCCATAAATAGAGATCTGGTGTTTGGGCTGTATCCTTAGGGGATATAAAGTAGCTTGGCTTTGCTAGTCAGCTTGACAGTGCCTCTACAGGATCCGTTGTCTTTAAGCTTAAAGTATTTTTTTATTATTTTGAGCAAAACAAGTGAGCTTTCCTCTAGAAGATGTGCTCTCTGTAGAGTTTCAGTGCTGAGCAAAGAGAAATATTTTCATTTAAATAGCTGTAATTTATATTGATGATGATATGCTGAATTCTGTAACTGCTTCCATCTCTCAGAAGGATCTTGCTATATCCTCGAGTTTTGGGACACTTTCATCTGGATGTAGTAGATGGATGTAGATGTCATGGGGTCTTTAATTTTCACTCTTTAGATTCATTCTCCTCCTTTCTGATTAATTTCTCTATGGGGTGTCTGCTTTTTACATCACGGCAAATGGAGTGCCGGGGGGAGGGAGATGTAATGTTTTATTAGCAGCCTCTGTTTAATGTAACTGGGCTAGTCCTGTGAACTAAATATGCTATCAAATGTGATTCCCCAGAGATGAACAGACTGCTGGTACTGGGAGAGCTGTAGAGGAACATACACAGGCTACAGAGGAAATCTTGAAACATCAAGTATTTTCTGTATCTCTTTTCTGAGACTGTCTCAAGATCTTTTGATCTTGAGGGAGGTCCCAGATGACTGGAGACTTGCCAATGTGACACCCATCTACAAGAAGAGCAGGAAGGAATTACAGACCTGTCAGCCTGACCTCGGTACCAGGGAAGGTCATGGAACAGTTCATCTTGGGGGTGATCACACGGCAAGTGCAGGA
>JAOXOE010080797.1:0-27588 GCA_028565055.1 Phoeniculus purpureus
GCAGTTAGATAATAGGATAAAGGTTGGACTCGATGACTCTGGAGGTCCTTTCCAGCCATGATGATTCTGTGATTCTGATTCTGTGATTAAAGTGGCTTGGACAGGAAGGGATGACTTGTGTGCTACAACCTCTCTGGGAGCCTTTAGGGTGTAATTACATTCTTTCAATCAAGTTTTGAGGTTCTAAGCTGCTTAGATTAATACTGCTTTCCTTGACCATATTTCTGGGTAAGTACTGAGTTTGATCATTTCTGATACTAAACTAGATGGTAAGGCACAGGAGCTACTGTATGGCTATAGTGAACTACTTCTCAAAAAGTAAAGTCCTACAGTCAAAATGAACTGCAAGCTTATTTTTTTGAAAGAGCTGACTCTTCAGCTAGGTAAAGAAAGGAGATTGTCTCACCATTCTGTTTGCAGTGAGGACCAATGTTCATTCTTAACAGCAGGTTTCCATGATGCCATGTGGATGCAACTGGAGCACCTCTGAGGACCCTACTAGAGTAGGGAGTTATGAGCAGAGAAACTTGTTCCTAGTCAACTGCCCACCTCACTCTAGAGGCAGAATTCAGGTCAAGACAGTTGTATTAGTAATTTGCATAGGACCAAATACATAGCTCTTGCTGCTTACAGTTTTAGCTGCTTTTCTACTACTCAGATCTGCTATTCACTCTGTACTGATTTCTTATATTGCTTCTCTTAGTTTCAGTTGTGAGTTGTCTTGGAGGTGGAAATGCTTTCCAATGACTTTGTACAGTGTGTTGCAGCCAGGATCTTTTCATTATACATCATAGAGCAGTTACTGCAAATAATGGGATAATACTAATTGCTAGGTGTTCTGTGGACTCTCAAATACAGGACTGGTTGCAACGGTAAGCAAGTATGTCAAGTAATTCAGGAGTTTTGTGGGCCCATATAATTCCAGGGCTGTCTGTCACACCCACTCACTTTAAGAGAGAAAATAGCTGCATGTTTTACGAGAAATGATATTTTGTCTGGTTTTGCGGCGAATACAGAGTCCTTCAGCAGAAGCCTTTCACCTCTGGCTGTGCCTGTTTTTGTGGGGTTTAATTTTTTTTCTAAGTGAAGTTGACCCCTGGTTTTCCCACTCTTACTCTGTGACAGCTGCTTGATCAAGCTTTTTTTAGGCCAGCATTGTCAGGTGGATTTGCATGATTCAGCATTGACATAGTCATTGGTACCTCTTTGATCTGAAGTATTTGGTCTCTTGATTCTGAACTGAGCTAAAGGACACTTCCGTTTTGTACATGTAAGCCAGTTGCTCTCCTGCCACAAAATGATGGCATCTCCCTAAATCTATTTTTTCTAGCCACGTTGTTGAAGATTTGTTACTTTGGGGCTTTTGACAGAACATGTCTAAAGGCAGAAGATACAGGAAGTATTTTTTCCTTTCTCCCCCTTCCCCTCTGTGCATCGTTTATGATTCGTTAATTTGCAACCAAGGCAATCCTAGTGCTAGCCTAATGGCAACTATTCTGAGGATGGGGCTGGATTAAAAGGGGATTTGGGGTCCAAACAAGTCCCCTGAGTATGCTGGATATACAAGGAAAAGTGTACCAAAGCACCTTCTGCCTGAGACACCGGCTGGTTTACACAGAAGAGTAATAAGCAGCTGAGGAGTTACCTAACCGGTTCTGGTGAGCAAGAGCCAGATTGTCTGTGACCTCCGTGGGCTTAAGGATGTGTATCTGTGGAAGTACTGTGGGAAATACCTGTGTAGGTGCAGGCACAGATGCTGTGAGCAGATCACCTGACAGACAGCAAAATCTGACGTAAGCAGGCAGTGAGAGTTAGACACCACGGCAACCGAATGCCCAACGATAGGGGCTAGATCCGTGTCATGGATTTCTGTGGCAGTACCCATTCTGTGGACCTGAGGTGGGTACCTGCCTCCTGGTGCAGTGCAAAGGAAGCCAGATACCGATGGCGTGGATCCCTTAAAAAGTGCTGAAAAAGTTAAAGAGGAGCTGAGTAAAGAGTAAAATTTGCTGTATCATGGAAGCCTTAATTTGATGGTCCTTTCCAGTAAAATTTTCTCCATTGCCTGAAGATCACAGAATCATTGTGGCTGAAAAGGGCCTCCAGGAACATCAAGTCCAGTCCTCATCCCAACATCTCCCTAACCCCTAGAGCATGGCCTCAAGTGCTGTATCTACTCATTTTTTAAACACCTCTGTGGATGGTGACTCCACCACCTCCCTGGGCAGCCTGTTCCAGTCACCTCCTCAGGTCTAGAATTGCTCTAGTCTGAGAGCTTGATTTTAGTTTCCTACCTGCATCTGCTTGGGATTCGGAAATGGGGAACTCTGAGGGATGGACAGACGCTAGCCATAAGAGAGAGCTCACGGAAGAGGACGAAATTCTCGTAAAGCATCTTTCAGTGTCAGCTCTTAGCTGGAAACATAAATTTATGCAAGTGCCTCCCTCGTGCCCCAGCACTGTGTTGCTGATGCTGCAAGATCTGGATGTGCCCAGGGCTGTTGGTATGGCAGACCTGGTAGGAGCTCGGCTGGACTGATTTTTGACAGCTGCTCCTGATCGCCCAGTATCACTTATCTGAAGTGATCTGACTTGCCTTACTTCCCCAAGCAGCACCAGCAGTTCCTTTTGGTTCCTTTCTCTGCTCTTTCAGTCAAGGCCTTTGGGGTTGTCTGTAGAGGTAAAATGAAGTGGAGAAGTAAACCGACAGTGTTACCAGCTCCTCTTCTCATTGGCCTATTTCACTCAATTTCTAACTCATTTGTACCTCTGTACAGCCCAAACGAATTTCATTATGAGGCGTGCTCCTTATGTACAAATAAATAAAACAATAAAATCACTTTGCTCTTCCATAACCTAATGATGACAGGGAGGAAGATTTAACGAAAACAAAAGGAAAAAGAAATCCATTGGGGTGGTGTTAACCTGAAGAAAAGAGAAAGTGGTGTAGAGTAGTGCAGACGTGTCCTTGGAAAGACGTGCCTGTGCCTTAGGAGACAGCAGCGAGAAGCCTGTCCTGGAAGAAGTCCCAGTGCCTTGCATAAAGCAGAAGGAATGCAGTGTTGTGGTCACTTCAGAGCACATCAGTGTCTCTGCTGACATGCTGCTATTGTGCGTTAAGGAGCAAGGTGTGGGAAAGGAGAATTTATTTACCTGACCTGGAAGTGGGAGCCATTTTACTGGGCTCTCATCTTCATCCAACAGTTACTGTAAATCAAGTTCCCCTTCCTGGGTGTGGGGAAGGTGAAACTAAATCAGAGTGGGAATGGTTTTACTGGAACAGGGTATGTTTTCAGGTGTTTGTGTCATTTTGTGAATAGAAAAATGAAGTTGACCTGACGTTGGAACTTAACGTCCTGAGGAAGGTGATGGTGTAGATGGAAACATACCCTGGATCTAGGTGAGCATCACTGAACACAGAGGCATCTTTCTTCTCTGTCCTTGAGACAATGATGGGACAACAACAGAGACAGGCTTCTCCAGAAAGGGTGAAAGGCACAGAAGAAGATGAAGTGTTCCAGTCTGTTTCCTATAGTCAAGAAATTATTGATTCTCTTCTGTGTCATAAGTTTGCTACTCAACATCTTAACAGTGCCAGTCATCCACCTGCCCTCTCAAAGTCAGTGTAACATGGAGGATCTGGTTGCTCCACACTCCCTTCCAAATGCATTTGAAAACACCTATTGCTCTCTCCTTGTTGAATAGCACTGCATTGCTGTGGTAGGTCCCAGCCGTCAGGCACAACGTCTGTACCAAAATTAGACAGGATGGACCCCCTTCATCTGTATCCTTGGGATTTCTGTATTGGGCAGACTGCTGGGAAAGCAGAAATAACTACCAGCATGTTCTACACACTTCCCGTTTCAACACTTCCTTCTGGCTACTTAACACATGTGCTTCCGCTTTCACAAAGCAAATGTGAATAGCTGCTGCTCCAGCAGGTGCTGGGTGAAGATGACCATGGCATTTCCCTAAGTCAGCCTTAGAATCAGAATAATTCATGTTGAAAAAGACCTTTGAGATCATCAAGTCCATCCAATAACCCTACTCTACCAAGTTCACCACCAGACCATATCTTTAAGCACCACATCTAAATAATCTTTAAACACATCCAAGGTTGGTGACCTTCCTTGTTCCTTCCAGGAGATGAGGAAATTCACATACAGCCCATCTGCTGATTCTGAATCTGAACACTGATGCTTGGACCAGGGCATGGCTTCAGGCTGAGTGACGTCCTTACTCTGATATTTTCCCTGCAAATTCTCAGACCGTCCTGCCCGGTCTTTTCCTCTCTGAGTTCCTGCACACATATTGTTCATTCCTAGCTTCCAGAGACACAACGTTCCCTCTAGCATCTGCCACCAATGGTTGTCCAGAGCCTTCATCATTCCTTCCTTCATGCTTTACCTGCCAGGAAGATAAAGGGCTCTGGGCAACCTGGTTAGTGAGAGGTCTCTCTGAACTTGGCAGGGGGTTGGAACTACGTGATCTCTGAGGTCCTTTCCAACCTAGGCCGTGTGATGATGATGATGATGATGAAGGTGCACCTGCAACTTATTGCCTCCAGCCATGTCTTCCGAGCACTGGTCTCAGGCCCAAGTACTCCTCTGCTCTCTATACCTGTTTGTCCACTATAGGAGGAAGCTGAATAACTCACGGTGTATCATGGGAATTAGCCTTTGGCTATTAATAAGAAAAATACTCCAAGGAATTCAGAATTCCAGTGAAGCTTACAGGAAAAAACCTCCTTCTGATGGTGTTAGGGCTAAGCTAGTTCACTCTTTTGCTTCCCACATCCTATTGAGGTGATTTAAGCCCAGCTGTCTACAAAGCACCATGGGGGTGCTCATTCGCTCGTCTCCCCTGGTGGGATGTGGAGGAGAATTGCAAGAAAAAGGCAAAATGTTGTGGGTTGAGATAAGACCAATTTAATAGGCCAACACAAGGAGAGAGGAAGCAGTGGTAACGTGAATGGTAATAAAAGAATGTATAAAGCGAGTGATGCCCAATGCAATTGCTCACTACCCAGAACCTGATGCCCAGCACATTCCCAAATGGCAGTTGCTTCCCCCTCTGGCCAGCTCCTCCAGTTACACACAGAGTATGATCATATAGTCGTGAATATTCTTAGGGGTAGTTCACGTCAGCTGTCCTGACTGTGGCCCCTCCCAGCCAAACCACCAGGCATGAGGACACAACACAAGCACTCGATTCTTCTCAGAAAAAAGAACCAGTTGTAAACTCTCAGATTTTGTAGCATCTGACGGTCTTCAGGGCGCTGTTTACCAAATCAAGTCCGCAGGTGCTTCCAGTGTTATGTGCGCTGGGTCTTTCCAGGACAACAAACGCCAAACCACGCCAGTGCCTAAGGGCAGGTTTCTCAAACAAAACCTGTAATCTGAATCTGACAGCAGATGGCATAAAACTTACCTGCTGGTCCTGCCACTCTGCTGTGTTAGAGATCATTTCAAGCACTGCTCGTTCATTGTTTGCAGCTAATTCCTTCTGAGTGAGGATGTTGTACAAAACCCCTGTCTAATGAGCGGATGAAGTGTGGCTACACAAGATTCCTCTGCAGAGTCCTATCTGAGTCACAGCGAGGAGGAACAAGAGGAAAGTTGCTGGCACTGAGTAATTTTTCTACCCCAGTGAAATAAAAGCTGGCCCAGGAACTTCCTGCCTTTTGCAAAAAAACTCTTTGTCCCCTCTCTTCTGTCTGCTAAGCAGGGATCAGGATGATGTGGGGTGGGGAGAAGAGGGGTGATCTGAACCCTGTGTTAGCACTGTGGCGTGCAGTGCTACATCATGTGGCACCTGAGTATCACAGAGTGAGGAAGAGGTCCTAGGATCATGTTGAGGCTGAGCGGTGAGTGTGCCACTCAAGAAGAGGCTCTGTCGTAGCATATGACCCACCCATGTGGTGGTTTATGCACTGGGGCTGCAGGAAATTGTGAAATTGGTATGTCAGCTTGAGCTTGTAGTTGTATGCGATGGTTGTAAGCTGCTTGTAAAAACCTCTGGTGGCCAGTGTGGTATGTAATGGTCAGCTATGTGCCTGCACAAGTAGGTATGTTGTCATGCCTGGTCCTGGGCTTCGCAGCCGCAGGCAACTGGACAATGAGAAATAAGACATCACTTAAATTTTGCCCTGTGCACTGCCCAAGGACATTGCTCTGAGCCAAGATGAGAAGCAAGAAAGGAATGAAGAGGATTATGTTTCATATGTTCATCAGAAAGCTGTGCCTTGACCTCCAAAGGGATTTGGCACAGAAAGCCCAAGGAGCAATGACTCGTTCACTGCCTCTCTTCTCCTCAGCTTTATTGAATAGAGTCAAAACCTCAGTTTTCCTGTCACTGCGTATGGTGCAAGGCGCTTGCTCAGCTGGACTCCAAGAGATGGCTCAGCGTGAATGGCACAGGGGATGGGGCTGCTGCAGGTGACAGGAATAGCAGAGAAAGTCCTTAAGTGTGCTGAGCTCAGTGAGAAGACAAAGCAAAAGCAAAAGCTCAGCAAAAGCAATTCTGGGAGTTCTGGAAATCTGATGTACAGTGCAGATTGCTGCAGGTTTTCCTGTTGCTCACGCTGCACTGACACTGTTCCTGTGCTTGCCTAACACATAACTGGGCTGTGGCAACTGGTTGTTTCCTGGGAGACGGACATGGTCCTGAACAGACCAGGTGAGCACAATACACGCTGGGCCAGCAGCCAGCCCCATGTGGAAACCTGTTTGTGTTTTGTGGGTACAAACTGCCACAGGTGTAGCCACACAGCCAAGGAACGCAGTCCGCAGTCCTCCATCACTGGCTTTTCCTCTGTAAGCAACAGGAGACAGCATGCCTGTTGGTTGGTATTTGTGGCCCAAACTCTCCCCACTGGCGGTGCAAAATCAGCACATGGGTGTATGTTGCTCACAGCTGCCTTATTCTCTGTGCCTGTAAAGGGAAGAGCTCTTGGAGTGTCTCGCTACACCATCCCTGTTACCTGCACCCTTAAGTCACCTTCCAGATGTCTGGAGCAGTGAATGGAGAAAAGCCTTGCAACATAAGGCTGCCTTCCTCCGTAACTCTGGCTGCCTGGGCAGGCGTGTCCGTACACACACTCACCCGTGTTTAAGGGAGCAGGGCCCAATGCAAAACTGTCAAGAAATGCCAGGTTTAATTACATCCACCCAACTCTTTGTTACTGTAACAGAGCACTGGAACAGGCTGCCCAGGTTGGTTGTAAAGTCTCCATCTCTGAAGACAATCAAACCCATCCTGTGTTATCAGCTGAAGGTGATCCTGCTCTAGCAGGGAGGAAGGACTAGATGATCTTCAGATATCCCTTCCAAGCACTACTGCTCCATGATTGTGTGAAATCAGGCCACATCTGACAGGCAGGGATGCAGGATCACCCTGGAACAGGCCATTGCCACGCTACCTGAACATGATGTGAAAGCCAGAGTTCTACTCTTAGTGATCTTTTGATAAGAAAAGGTTTTTCTTCGAACCTCACCAAAGTTTTGCCATCTTTCCTCAAGGTAACACAGTTTGTGAATCCTGAGTTAGTATGAAGATCAAACTGAGCCCCCAACATGAGCTGTCTGTGATT
Organism: Phoeniculus purpureus; assembly: GCA_028565055.1. Taxonomy (NCBI): domain Eukaryota; kingdom Metazoa; phylum Chordata; class Aves; order Bucerotiformes; family Phoeniculidae; genus Phoeniculus; species Phoeniculus purpureus. Next base: position 7,592 of record JAOXOE010080797.1, read on the forward strand.
TTGAGCTTTTCTAGTCCTGTCTTTGAGGAACTGTGTGTGCCTGAGCTCTGTGTGTAGGCTATTGCATGTAAAATGTGTTGGCTATGTCAGTAACTTCGATAACAACTGCAAGCAGTAGTTTCTGTTGTAGCTACTCACATAGTTTTAATTCAAGTGTAGTTTTAAGTGGTGGATCTCCTCTAACACTGGCTGTAGGTTGTTTTGGAAGTGTCCTGGGTGAAGAGGAAGGCAAATGAGGCTTGAAGACTTTCACAGATAAGATGAGAGAAGTCTTAGTGTTGAACTGAAGAGCTGTGTATTCCCAAGCACCGGCTTTGTTCATGTTTGGAACGGGGTCATGGACGGTTATGTCCTTTTCAGGAGAGACAAGTCAGCAAGGCAGGGTGGTGGAGTTGCTGTTTATATGAGAGAGCAACTGGAATGTTTTGAGTTCTGTCCAGGAGTGGATGAAGAGAGAGTTGAGAGTTTGTGGGTGCAGATTAAGGGGCAAGCTGCCATGGGTGACACTGTTGTAGATGTCTATTATAGGCCACCAGTTCAGGATGAGGAAGCTGATGAGGTCTTCTACAGACAGCTGACAACAGCCTCACAGCCACAGGCCCTGGTTCTCATGGGGGATTTTAACTACCCTGATATTTGCTGGACGACCTACTCAGCCAGCCAGCCACAGTCCAGGATGTTCCTCTAGTGCATTGGTGACAACTTCCTGATGCAAATGGTGGAGGACCCCACTAGAAAAGGAGCACTGCTGGACTCTGGCTTTCAGGAGTGGATCAGAAATGGGGTGATTAGCAGATCAAGAGAGATTCTTCTCCCCTCCTCTACTTTGCCCTGGTGAGACCACATCTAGAATACTGTGTCCAGTTCTGGGCTCCTCAATTCAAGAAGGACACAGAACTGCTTGAGAGAGTTGAGTGCAGAGCCACAAAGATGATGAAAGGAGTGGAACATCTCGCTGATGAGGAAAGGCTGAGGGAGCTGAGTCTCTTTAGTTTGGAGAAAAGGAGACTGAGGGGAGAACCCATTAATGTTTATAAATATGGAAAGGGTGGGTATCAGGAGGATTAAGCCAGTCTCTTCTCAATGTCATCCAATGATAGGACAAGGGGCAATGGGTGTAAGCTGGAACATAGGAGGTTCCACATCAATATGAGAAGTGACGATGAGGGTGATGGAGCACTGGAATGGGCTGCCCAGAGGGGTTGTGGAGTGTCTTTCTCTAGAGACATTTAAAACCCACCTGGATTTTTTCCTATATGACTTGACCTAGGTGACCCTGCTGTGGTGGGAGGGTTGGACTAGATGATCTTTCGAGGTCCCTTCCAATCCCTAATGTTCTGTGATTCTGTGGTTGAACAGTTTGACCGTGACTGTCATTTCAGTCTGTTACAGAAAATTCAGGAGGTGACCAGCTCCTTCTGCCTTGTTCGGCAGGGTAGGAGGCACTGCAGGTGTAGCAAATAGTCTAAACTTCGATCGTGTCACGACCATCTAACCACACCTGGCTCCATGTATAGAATAAACGTTGAAGTTTCCCAAAGCACCAAGAATCAATAGGAGAAGTCCACTAGAGGGGGCCGGTTGTACACGACTCAGTCTAGGTTTCTGCGCTGCAGGACGGGGCGCAGCGACCCGGGTCTTGGAGCCTCTGTGTCTCCGCAAGCCTGTGTCCCTAGCGGACAGCAGTAGCCTGTGCGAACACACCTCAGTACAGCTGCAGCCCTGCAAACTGAAAATCCAGAACCAGAGGCAGAACCCAGACTGCTGACTTCAGCGATGTTGTGTTTCTGTGCTGCTCTCTGCTCCAAAACTGCAGAGCCACAGCGGCACTCCAAGCTGGAGGTGAGCTTGGGTGGCTCTTCTAACCGTGATCCTGTTTAGCAGGGGTGTTGGACTAGATAACCTTCAGAGGTCTCTTCCAGCCCCTACCACCCTGTGAAGCATTCATCCCGAGGAAGCAATGCCCGTGCACAGCCGCAGTTCTGGTGTTTCAAACACTGTGGGTTCACTTCAGGTTGTGGCTCCTCTTTCGCACATCTTCAATCTTGCCCACTTCTATTCCTGTATTCCCTTAACTCCTTTTACTACTCACGTTTTCTGAAAGACACATCAAGTGCCAACTCTCTCTACTGCTGCCAAGTTAGCAATGCAGAGACTACAGCCTTCTGCCCATAAGCCCAGCGGAGAGGCTGAGGGCCTGTTCCAGAAATCCTGAGTGCATTTGGAGCTCTTCCAGCCTGGAGACACTTCCTATTAATTAGTCCTGGGAAGCCTAATGGCTATTCCTAACATAATGGAAGACATTGCTTAAAGATATCTCTACAGCAGCTCAATATTAGCAACCATTCTTTGTTTGGAAGACACAGGACTATTGTTCCTTAAAGGCTACTCAGGCAGGATCTGACACCACCTCCTCCACGTTAGTCTGGCACAGCTCTGCTCTCAGTTGGAAGCCAAAGAGTGAAGCAGTGCTTAGGATAATACTACCAACAATAATAATTAACAATTGGCATGGAAGAAAGTTTAACTGCAGCTCCTCAGGGCTGCCCTCAATCTATTCACCAGTATGTATTTATGCTTGGCATTTGCCTGACTCAGATGTAGGACCCTGCAGTGGACTTGTTAAACCTCATGTGTTTTGCGTGTGCTCAGTTCTCAAGCCTGTCGGTGTACCTCTGGATGGCCTCCCTTCCCTCCAGTGTGTTGATGACACCACGTATCTTCTCTCTTCACTGTAATGCCCATGAATTCTACAAAACCTCTGAATTCCCTCTTTCTGTTCTCTTCCTGCTACAGGCATTTCTGCTTCTGCAGTTGCATTGCTCTGTCTTTGCTCCCAGTATACACTGCTGCCTGTCCCCAGTTCTGGCAGGTACTCGCACTGAGAGAACATGCCATTGAGTTAACAGTGTCCAGCGAAGATCTCGGTACTGACAGAGCACTTTGGGTTTTTTCTTTGGTTAGGCAAGCAGAGAAAGAGTCGCAAAGTTACTTTCATCTTTCAGCCCCAGAGAAACCAGGTTTCAGGTGCATTGATCTAAGAGTGAACCCTAGCGGTATGCTAGGTTTGACCTTTGTCCACAGGCACCTACATTCTTCTTGTAGTTGCCCAAAACACTTGAAAAGCCATCGCTGCACACACCTGGCTGGGTTACCGTTCTGTGGGGATTACACAAAGAGAACATTGAGTTCATTTGACGTTACTGAGGAGGAGGGGAGAAGAAAACCTGTATTTGCACAATCACGCAGAGGTTGGAGCATGTACCAGGAGATGAAAAGAATTCCTTCTTCATCTGAGGTGTTTTCAACTCCTTGTAGACATCTTGCTGCAGCCAGATAAAGTGTTGTGCCGTGGAAAGCAGGAGTGATGAGGATGGAAAGGGGGTGGCTGCCTAGCTGTCAGCAGGCATGCAAGATTCATGGGGCCAGAATGAGAAGTCAACAAAAGGTTCTCCCTTTTGGTTCGCCCAGAAGCAGGAGACCTGTGTGTTGGGCCCTGCCCTTGAAGTTACTAATGAAATGTATCTAATGATTATCTGGGAGCAAATTCTGTGTTCTCATCACTGAAGCACAGGTGTCCATCAGTCCGTAAGAGTGCTTGGTACAAACTGCTTCTGTGCCATCAGCTGGGCCATCGGTTATTCATCTCTTCCTTAGCATTTCGCTCTTCTGTCTCTGCTTCCCAACTTCCTTTGAAGTGCTGGGCACACAGCTGCCGTGAGAAGCCATTACCAGTCCTTCCAACCTCAAGTCACACAGTATTGAACGGCTCTTAAGACACAACAAATTCAAGGCACGTGCAGCTGAAGGCTGTGAAAACACCGGGTTTTGGGAAAGTCTCAGGGGGTCTTACCAAGAAGATAAGACAAACGTCTTGGATCCTAGTTGTAGCCATGGACATTCCACAGGTAAAGAAGATTCAGGCACTGACTTCAGTGCATCAGGGCCCAACGTCCCTGCATGATAAAAATTTTTGAAGACAAAAAACTTTTGCCCTGAAATGGGTCATTACAGAGATCAGAACACGAATTTTGAAGCGTAGCTGTGAGAAAATGCCACATTTTTGTCATTTAAGCAAAATATAGGGAAATCTGTCGCATGATACAATCGGGGGGTTGAGTTGTGAGTTTTGTTTGTTAATGTGGCAGTTGAATTTCACTGCTTTTGTGTGCACTGATACGATGTGGGAAACAACACAAAGCACCTACTAAGCCCTTACTGACTAGTACTATTGTTAAGGGGGACCAGGTCAGAAGGTCTGGTCCCTGTCCTGTTGCAGGTTGTCCTCATTATCAAGTCAACAAGGAGAGGGCTGGGTTGGGTTTTTCTTGGTTTTTTCTTTTATGATTAGAAAAGCATCAGGCATTTCAGATTTGAGAACTAGAACTCATTACAAAAATGGACTTTTTTTTCTTATAATAAATAAAATGCATTTACAAGCGGGACCTGTAGCTGCAAAAATCTCGCAGCTTTGACAAATCAGTCCTAGATGTATTTTGTACTCCAGAAATAAAGTTATCCTTTTTATTTTATTTTATGTTCAAAATCAGTGACAAGCATTATGATGTAAAAGGGCTTATTGCTGTCAGTGGGGAAGATGCTGATCCCTCACCAGGTATCACCGGAGGAAACACTTTATATAATTTCATGGATTTTACATACACAGGGCCGATCGTGCCTCTCATTTTTATTCAAATATATAGTCATATATACAGAATCATAGAATCATAAAATCATAGAATCACAGAATGGTAGGGTTTGGAAGGGACCTCTGAAGATCACCTAGTATGAGCCCACAGCTAGAGCAGTGCCCAGGATTGTGTCTGGGTGGATTTTGAATGTCTCCAAGAGAAGAAGACTCCACAGCCTCCCTGGGCAGCCTGTTCCAGTGCTTTGTTACCCTAGCTGTAAAAAAGCTTTTCCTCATGTCTAAATCGAACCTCCAGTTTATGCCCACCACTCCATGTACTGCTGCTGGGCATCATTGAGAAGAAGCTAGTCTCATCCTCTTGACATTAATCATTTAGATATTTATAAGCATTGATCAGATCTCCCCCTAGTCTCCTTCTCTCCAAGCTAAATAGCACCAGGTATCTCAGCCTCTCCTCAAAAGGCAGCTGCTCCTTCCCCCTGATCATCTTAGTGGCTGAAAGCAGTTTATGAAAGATACAGCAATAGCACGCAGCAAGTGATCTCATCAGTCTAGCTGTGTCCCAGGCTGACCAACAGGACAATGTAACACGAGATTTTGTACTTCTTAACTATTTTATCCCATTCACTGTTCCTCTGCTGTATTTCAGAACAATTTCCACAAAGTGCTGGAGTCAGGCCTCAGTCTGAGATGTTAAATACCTATGGCACGGTGATGGGCAGGCATGGAATTAAAAGAGAAGCCTTCCAAATCTAAATATGTTCCTGTAATGTCACACAAGCCAAAGTCCTTTGCCATACCAAGCTCTACTGCAGCAATCACAGACGGTGGGGAAGAAACTGGGTCAAAAACTTTGCGTCATCCTTTGAAGACCATATAAACACCCACAGCAGTTCAACTACTTCACTCACAGATGCAAATTAAAGAAATTATCTGGCCTCAAATTTACTCTGGTTCATCAGTGAAGAAGGTTCTTCAGCTTTCTCAGCTCCATTTTAGCAGAGGCTTAGGCTGTTGCAAAGAAGTAATTACTCTGGCCTTATTGCACATTCCGAATAGCCCCCATGGGGAGGAAGAGACAGACACGTCAAAAATGGAGTCGAGTGGAGTGGAGAGTGGGAAGCGAATTATTCTGCGGTTCCCAGAAATGGAGCTGATAGAGTTTTTTTCTCATCTGTAATCTTCAGGTCTGTCTTCCTTCTGGATTGAGACAAAACCCCAAAGTGATGCTGCAACACAGTTTGTCTGGAGGACAGGTGACAGTGTAAAATCCCAGGAGCCTTAAATGCTTGAAGGTATTTGCATGCCTGATGAAGGTCCCTTGAAAGCATTTTCGCAGTCACTCAGACACACAGGACCACAGAATGGTAGGAGCTGCAAGGGACCTCTGAAGATCACCTAGTCCAACCCCCCTACCAGAGCAGGATCACCTAGAGAAGATCACACAGGAGCATATCTAGGTGGGTTTTGAATGTCTCCAGAGAAGGAGACTTCACAATCTCTCTGAGCAGCCTGTTCCAGTGCTCTGTGCCATCACCTATGTTGTTCTTTGGTGGCCTTAGAGTTGTTCTCTGTGTACATATGTAATGCTTTCAGATAAACACATCCCTGTCTCCTGCAAGGACGTTGTAGAGGTGGGTGTTTGTTTCCTGTCACAGTAAGAGATGGGATAAGAGGAAATGGCCTCAAGTTGCACCAGAGAGAATTCAAGTTAGACATTAGGGAAAATCTTCTTCATTGAAAGAGTTGTCATGCACTGGAACAGGCTGCCCAGGGAGGTGGTTGAATTGCCATCCCTGGACGTGTTTAAAAGTGTAGATATGGAGCTTAGGGACATATATTGTGATTCAGCTCTCACACAAGCCGAGATGACCTCTAGAGGCATCTTCTCCCCTCTGTGGGTGTTGAGATGGGTGCCTCAGTTAGTTATCTAAAGCCAGGAGGACATACCTAAGTCGTAGAATTCCAAAATGCTCTGGAAAGGGACTTTTACTTCTGTAGACCTGAATCTCCACAGTCAAATTTTAATGTATTGACTAAGTCTTAAAGTGCTGCCTATTTTTACTGCTACACAGAGGCAGACAGTATAGCTAAAAATGGAAGCCAAAAGGCCATTCTTTCTGAAAATGTTTTTGGCTAGGGGGTGTATTTACTGAAAATGAGCCACAGCTCACTAACACGTTTATGTAATGAAGACAAAAGGTATTTTAGAAATCATTGAAACTGCCTTTCAGTACTTCTGTCTTCTACAACTGTGAGAAAGTAATTTTTTGTTTGAGTTTATAGCATGGCTGGAATAGAAACTCGTGAATTATTAACTCACAGAATGTTACAGGTTGGAAGGAACCTCGAAAGATCATCTAAGTCCAACCCCCACTGCTGGAGCAAGGTAAGCCAACAGCACCTGGTGTACCCAGACTGTCTCCCATCCAAGTACAAACCATGCCCAACCCTGCTTAGCTAATTCAACATTCCATCCCTATGTCACTTCACCCCACTCCTCCATCCCGCTGCTTATAAATGCTGCAATCCTCTCATCTAAAAATACCTTACCCAGACTGAAGATGTGATAGCAAATTAAATTAAACTGTACATTACTTCAGTGACTTCAGTATGCAAATGTCACTAGGGATTTCTCTGGTGAGGTTGTTCTGGACCTCCAGGGCTTGTAGAGTATTAATATTAAACAACTAAGGAGGGAAGGGGACAGTCAATTGAAAAAAACAATGGTTGTTCATCAGAAAACATGTTACAGTTCTGCTATAAGCATTCTACATTTCCAGTATCAGTAAACTATGCTGGTAGAGCTGGGAAAGAAATACTGTGAGACTAGCTAGTACAAATGCTGTATAGCAGTTCAGTATATAAAGCTAACTGCTGTAAATGTTACTACAGATACTGTGTGGAATACAATTGCAAATCACTTACTATATCACTTCAAACACTGTGATTTGGAATTGAAAAGCAGAGCTTTTCAATGTTCAGCATTTCCTTTTATAAGCCTTTGTTTTGTTCCTTGTGTCATAACCTAACTTTTTGAGATTACATTTTCTACTTCTATAACATCTGCTTGAAGAATGTTTTTGTTAATATGAAAGAAAGTCAGAAAAATATTTTGTTTGGTCAGCATTAGAAAAGATGTCTCAAACCTTTTACTTCCAATTTCCATTCTAACTATTATTTTGCATGGCAGGTGGGTTGTGGTTTTTTTCTAGACTGCAGAGCGTGAAAGAAAGTGAGGACACTTCCTGAAGCCTACCGTACTGATGTCCATGTGGTGTGTACAACAGCATACAGTGACAAGCCCTAAGCCATTCCACTAATATAAAAATGGGGGATGAATCATGTGCAGTGTTGGCCGTGCTGTTCACCAGGTTGGAGAACCACCTGCAGCACTACAGTAGAATTTTGTTGTATAGGAAGCTGTTTGCTCTCACCAAGAAAAACTGGGGATGTGTTTATGTTTTTGCAATGAAAATGGTCACATACTTTACTATATATAAGCTAGCACCTAGTTCCTTCTAAACCAGAATTAATCCATTGTTTTCATGACAAGATACCACCATAAAGTATTTGTATACCACATCGCTGCTTACTAAATTGCCTATAGTTATAGAAAATCTAAATCTAAGAGTTACAATACAATAAAATCCAAGAGTTATAATAAAATAGATAAATCACAGAATCACAGAACACTAGGGATTGGAAGGGACCCTGAAAGATTATCTAGTCCAATCCCCCCACCACAGCAGGATTACCTAGATCAAGTTGCACAGGAACATATCCAGGAGGGTTTTAAATGTCTCCATAGAAGGATGTGTGTAAATAATATAGACTATTATAATGAAAGAAAATTCATATACTGCATTGGAAGTGAGAATTTTCTGAGGTTTTTGGACTCTGTTTCTCAAGAAAAACCATGCTTGAGTGCTGAAGGTTTCCCAGGGTAGCAGCAGATGATGGTAGTCAAAGAGCACTGTCTATATTTCATTAAAATTAAACACCAAAAAGAAATTTCTTCTGGATGTAAATAAAATCCTATGAAATGTGGTTCTGAAGATGAAAAACATTTCCAGCAGAAATGAAAATCCAGTGCAGCAGTTCTCATTGATAGGTGTGAAACATTAAAGAGATGTGGTATGAAGAAGACAGTCTGAGATACTGAAGGACTTTGTCATGGAGTTCAGATTGGCTACGCTGACAAATTGTTTCAAACTGCAATTCACAAACAATAGATAAGACCCCGCAAGTATTTGTTCATCGTTTGAAACAAAGTCCACTAAATTATTCACTACAGTTCACTAAATTCACTAATTTGTAACAGAGCTGCAAAAATTCCTTTGGATTTTGGATGTAGAAGAAAACCAAAAGCACTTTGTCTTCTGAGAAAATGATGAACCAGAGAACAAATATCTTGGCCAGACATTTACTGACCTGCATGAATTGTGGACTTCACATGCAAGCCCTTCCCTCTTTCAATTCCCTCTTCATTCACAGGTTTTGTGTGTGTGAATGGTAGAGTATGTGAAACAGCAGCTGAACCCTGGACATCAGTCTGGCTTTGGCTTGAAGCAGATGATGGCATCTGGATTCCTTGGTGGGTGTAGGCAGAAGGACTGGCAATCAGAGTGCATGGAGAAGAGATTCTTCTCTGGCCTTCCTCCTGTCTCCAGACAGCGATCTGGAGGCAGCAGGTTCTGCACCCTGTGTACACAGTGGGGTTTGGCTCTTCAGTCACATTCCCCATTCACAAACCAATCTTCCTCTGATTCCTCCGTGGACTGGATGCTTTGGTCCTGGTCTGCTGGCGGGATCATACAAGCTTTAAAGCAAGGCAAATTCAAGGTGACGTCTCTTCAGCAACAACAAACTACAGCCTTATATAACTTAAAGTACTGCTTTCACTGGAGTTTGCAATTACATGCAGTTGACCTGCTGTGAGAAAGGATGCAGCACAGCCATGGCACTGCAGATTCCCAGAAATATGGGACAGTGCTGTGGGATTTAGGTACTTTAAAGTCTTTTAAATAATTTAAGTAGCTTGCCTCGAAGAACGAATGAAGCACAGTAAAGATTTCAGCAGTGATGACCATAAACGGCGAGATTTTATAGACGGCAACTGTTTTCTGCTGAAGATAATTTGGCAAGACTAGTTTTTCCTCTCTGAAAAAGTCAGCAAAATTACAGCATCATTAACACATAATTCTCTTAATAAACAGTATGTAGAGAAGTTGAATAAAGAGGAAGGGTCATCTGAGGATCCCAGCTGGTGAAGTGGGGAGTAGCTCAGTTGATGAGTGTTTTGCAGATGATTTACACAGCTGAGGAATTAATATACTGCACACTTTTCAGCAAAGACAAAAAAGATCTATAAATACTTTTCTCTATACCCACATAAGGGTATTTTTGGCAAGAACATGAAGCATCAATAACTTGTTTTAGAGTACCAAGAAAGATAGCTCCCAGCACTGTTTGCTTGTAATGGTGGTTCTGCTATTCCCATCTCTATCATTGCCTGTTGCCATTTTAGCTACAACTGCAGAAACAGAGAATACATTGACAAATCTGTCTTACTTAATAATTAGAATTCTTATGCCTATAGTACCAAAGACTCACAAAATATATAGGTGTGAGACAAAATCTGTACTGTAGTGCTATAACAGCTTGGGATAGTTCACAGCTTTCAAACACAGCCACGTCGCAGCATAACCTTTTAAGATATCAAGCAAGTGAATACTGACATACCGACAAGTTTTCTAGATCACAAAACAGGAAAGGGAACAATAATACCAATTCTTTCAAGGTCATGGAAAAATGATTGGAATAATTGTGGTTAATTTACACAGAAGATTTGGTTAAGATTGAAGTTTATTCAAAGCAGAATGTATCCAGCTAAATTGTTCCCCAAGTCCCTAATCAGTTATTCCTAGTCTACTCCCTTACTATGTGAGGTTGTTGTGAGATACTAAAATCCCTACCTAAAATCCACTTTCTGGCCCCAATGAGGACTTTTGCTTATGCTGATAGCAACACCTACTCCAATGGAAGCAGGCAGTGGAGTAAAGCCTACTAGCCTTTATAAAAGATAGTTTAGGAAACTTTCCCTCATGCAAACTGCAAGGGAGTGTTGGTTGATAGGCAGCTAAACAAGAGCCAGCAGTGTGCCCAAGTGGCCAAGAAGGCCAGTGGCATCCTGGCTTGTACCAGAAATAGCGTGGCCAGCAGGAGTAGGGAAGGGATCATTCTTCTGTATTCAGCAAGTGAAAATGGCCTGAAGTAGTGCCAGGGGAGGTTTAGATAGGCTATTAGGAAGAATTTCTTCACTGAAAGGGTTATCAAACATTGGAGGCGGTGGAATCAGCAGCTCTGGAGGCATGGTGCTGGCATAACTAGAACTGAATTGCGCTTGGCAATAGGTACAGTGCCAAGCAAATGTCATGAAAATTATTCAGGTCTCATCAGAAAGAAAACAAGACATAATAAGAGTACAGAGGATATGGTGAAAGAGGGTGAGACAAAAGTAAAGGAGAAATAAACCATGGAGAACTTGAAGGAAGGGAACTATAGAAGAAAAGTAAGCAAATAATTTTGTTCCTACAGCAACTCTAATGTTAACAAAAGAATTTTAAGTCGTTCTAAGCACTTCTTTTTTATGCAAAGGTACAATAAGAAATTTAACATAGTTTTTCTGTGGATGGTGCTACAAGGCCCACAAGGTTGATGCTCTGTTCATTTTGGTAGGGAGATTCATTTCCATGGACCTGCCAATGGAGAAGTTGCTCTTTACAGCTCTTTGCTACAGCTCAGCTCTCAAAGAAAGCTAGGACCATTGTTTTACCTTCCTGGCTTTCTTGCCCTCCACCACAGTGGTTGACAGCTTCTAGCCTTCTGCTGGGTGCTGACATTTCTGCAATGTTCATTGTGTTACACCCCCACTGTCTATGCTCCCCTGCAGGACAGAAGACATCTGTGCCACACTGCACTGTCTTTTGTTCTTAGCTTAGGGTTCCCACTCTCAGGGTCACCCTTTTAGGAGGCACATGACAATTCCATCCACAAAGATGCTCAAATCATCATTGCTGAGTAGCTGCTCTGCTGATCAGTGGGTCTATAAATACCTTTCAGGGGTAATGATAAGATTTGAATAAATAATCCTTGAGCAAACTTTACTGCACAGCTCCTTAGATTCCTGTCAGGTTTACCACATAAGTACATAATCTATGAATAGTACCCACCAATATAGAATCATAGAATGTATTAGGTTGGAAGGGACCTCCAAAGGTCATCTAGTCCAACCACTCTGCAACAAACAGAGACATCTATAACTAGAACAAATTGCTCAGCGCCCCATCCAGCCTGACCTTGGATATCTCTAGGAATGGGGCCTCCAGCACCTCTCTAGGCAACCTGTTCCAGTGACCCACCACCATCGTATTAAAGATTTTTTTCCTAATGTCTAGCCTAAATCTACCTTTTTCCATCTTAACACCACTACCCCTCATCCTATCATTCTATGCCCTTGTGAACAGATCTCCCCAAGCCTTCTTATAGACCTCTTTCAGCTGTTGGAAGGTCACTATAAGGTCCCCCCGGAGTCCTTCTCCTCTTCGGACTGGACAGCTCCTACTCTCTCAGCCTGTCCTCAGAAGAGAGGTGCTCCCACCCTCTGATCATTTTTGTGGCCCTCTTCTGGACACACTCCAACAGGTCCTCATCCGTCTTGTGCTGGGGGCTCCAGAACTGAGCACAGTACTCCAGGTGAAGTCTCAGAGCAGAGAGGCAGAATAAGTATTACTACCAGAAGAGCCATCGCAACAGAACTTGACTTCAGGATAAAAGGTTTATCTGTCACTTTTTAAATGGTTTAAATCATTGAAGCAGAGCTCTGGTAGTGAGCCAGGAGTATTTATGTCTGTGTAGACAGGACCTGACTGGAATGCATTGTACAGAAATAGATTTTATTATTTCAAAGTAGTATTCGGAAGGGCTTCATAATATCAAGGTGACAACTTCTATTATATCACTCTTCAGCCTGACTTCTCTAACTGAGTTTTCTTTACTATTTTTAATTCTCTTATAAAGATAATACTTTAAAAATATTCTTGTTGCTCCTTTTAAACTACTACTACATGTTGACAACAAGAAGTCTACTACAACAATGTTGTAACAGAACAAAATTTCAAATTACCATTCATTTCAAACAGATAAATTATTTTAATTTTTATCTGTTTGCCTGCTTTACTGACTGTGAGTATCGAGACTTTTTAGCTACTTAGATAGCTAAAAATTCCTACAGAATTACAGAACCCAGATTAAAAAAAAAAGATAAAAGCTTGACTTAGTCTCTTCAGCCCAGTCTGTAGGGACAGCACTGTTTTTCCATGCTACCACTTCATTTTACTGTGCTGATCTATAGAAAAATCCCCACCCCATTGTACAATAGAATCATGGTTAGAAGGGACCTTCAAAGCTCACCTAGTCCACCCCACCTGCAGTAAGTAGGGACATCTCCAGCTAGAACAGATTGCTCAGAGCCTTATCCAGCCTGACCTTGAATGTCTCCACTACCTCTCTAGGCAACCCCTTTCATTGTTTCACTGCCTTCGTTGTAAAAAATGTCCTCCTAACATCCAATGTAAATCTCCTCTTTTTCAGTTTAAAAGCATTGTCCCTTGTCCTGTCACAGCAGCCTTGCTAAAGGTCTTGCTACCTTCCTGCAGAGTCCCTCTAAGAACTGAAAACCTGCAATAAAGTCTCCCCAGAGCCTTCTCTTCTTTGGGATGAAGAACCCCAATGTTCTAGCCTAGATCTAGGCTAGAACATTGAGGACATGTGTTGCAGACTGTCCTCAAAGTGAAATGTTCCAGCTCTCTAATAATTTTTGTGGCCTGCCTCTGGACCTTCTCCAAAAGGTTAATGTCCTTCTTGTGCTGAGGACCCCAGAGCTGGACAAGGTACTCCAGGTGAGGTCTCACCAGAGCAGAGGGGCAGAGTCATCACTCTTAGCCCTAGGCCTCTCTTCTTTCGATGCAGCCCAGGGTGTGATTTGCCTTCTGAGCTGGGAAGGTGCGTTGTTGGCTCGTGTCCAGCCTTTCATCAACCAGTACCCCCAAGTCCTGCTTTGCAGGGCTGCTCTGAACACATGACCTCCCAGACTGTATTGATATTGAGGATTGCCCTGACCCAGGTGTAGGACTTTACACTTAGCCTTGTTAAATCTTTATGAGGCCCACTTCTGTAGGCTCACTTCTCCAGCCTGTTGATTGAAAGCAACCTCCACCTGGACATCAGCCCATTGACCATTACCCTCTGGAGGTGACCATCCAATCAATTTCTTATCCAGTGAGAGGTCCACCCACCAAATCTGTACCTCTACAAAATGTGTGTATGTCGTACTTCTACAGCAGATCCTGGGGCCTTGCATGTCTGACAGGAATCACTCAACTTGTTCAGCATGACAGTGTCCTCTATAGATCTATACCCAGGACTGGTGCCTAGTTTCCATCTTTTCTTTATTAGGTTAAAAATGTTTTAATTATAGATCGCATTATTGGTTTTCATGTTTATTTTTAAAGGTTAGCCCTTAAATATTTAATCAAGGGCCTGTCTCTTCTCCCAAGCCACTAACAATAGGACAAGACGAAACGGCCTCAAGTTGTGCCAGGGGAGGTTTAGATTAGACATTGGGTAAAGTTTCTTCACTGAAAGAGTGGACAGGCTGTCCAGGGACTCACCACAGAGTCATCATCCCTAGAGGTGTTCAAATAATGCATAGATCTGGCACTAGGGAACATGGTTTAGTGGGCAGGGTGGCATTGGGTTGACGGTTGGACTTGATAAACTTGGAAGTCTCTTCCAACCTTAATGATTCTATGATTATTTGAAACTCTGCACTGTAGGAACTGCCTTTACTGAAATTCTCCATTGGTATAGATAGTCTAGACAGAAGCCTATGAGGCAGAAGTCTGCAAAGCAGTTTTGGCTGCTCAGCCATTCTCTGCTTTGCCTCTGATTCTTTATATCCTGAAGATGTTTCAAAAAATCAGAAAAAGTCCAACAAACAGACAAACAAAAGAAAAGTCCTCTAGTTTGAGGTGACAAAGGATAAAATATCTCCACAGGTAACCAGATGATAGAGGAACTATAAAACAGGAGAAGAATGCAAAAAGGGCACGTGCTCTCTTAGTGGCCAGTTCAACAGTCTTTTGTGGTCATTGTTACTGTTTCAGGAAATAACTCAGAGGAATTATTAAAAAGTAGAAGAGCTACAGTAATGTTAATACAACAGAGTGCTTGCATGAAAGAGTGTTTTTAGCACCTCTGTCACAAAAGGTGAGGCAATTTGAGTTTTTCATCTCTGAGCCAAAGGAGGAACAGTGAATTAGAGAAGTGCCTCATGTCGAGCATTCTGAAAGCTCCCGGAAGCAGTGTTCTGCTGGATAAACAGATTTAATAAAAGCAACATTCAACCCTGGTGAAAGGCCAAGTCTGCAAGCAGCAATTTTATACTTCTTTCTGGTTTCCTCCAAGTTGATGCAAGCAGATGATGATACCGATTTTAGTCAAAGAACCCTTGATTTGGTTTCAGAAATCCTCTTCTTAGTAGCCAAGTCTAGCAAATCTCTGATCTGCAGTAATTTTCAACATGAGCTACGTCATGCCCATACAAATTGCAGAGTTTGTGGGCTGGGTTTTGTTTTCTGGTGTAGGGCTAAAAACCATAGTATAAAGACTCAGTCCTACAACACTAGATCTCAGAAGGAAAACATAGAAGGGCATGTGTTGGTGAAGGTGTCTTTGAAGAGAAACCAAAAGTGCCATCAGAAAACTAACAGCTCACAGGAAGATTTATGAAGATGAAGGACATTGTCACATATGGCTAAAAGCAAGGACATCTCTAGGCAAAAAATACTTCAAGAATTTAACTTGAAAGTAGATAAACTTGAGACTTCAGTGCAATTTTGCATGCAGGCAAGATTAATTTGGATGAAATGTAGCATTTTATAGATCTGTGATGAAAATGAAAACATACTGTGATGAAAAGAAGGTAGACACTCCTGAGGTGCGTGAGCAGGACCAAGTTCAGATTGGACACTTAGCTAGTGGACTCAAAAGACACTCCTGAGGTGCGTGAGCAGGACCAAGTTCAGATTGGACACTTAGCTAGTGGACTCAAATGACAGTTAAATATGGTGATGGAGAAAGGAAGAAGTGGGGAGGTTTGAAAAGGAAGTCTGGAGCTCATTTATAGCCATCCTGAGTTAGAATAAATGGTCAAACACTGCAACAAGATGAGCTATTGCTGCACAAAAATAACAGTAATATGGCATGGATCGTGACATTGACCGGAGGCCGTGGACAGCATCCTTGCAGTAAATTGGAGGCACATGAGGAAGCATGTAAGATTAAAATATCCCCAACAAATACCTGTCAACAACAACAACAACAGAAAACACACCCCAAATGCAGGGCTTCTTGCAAAGCCAGAGAAGCTTGAGTTTCAAGAACAGGAACAAAACACTCTGTAGCTACGCCTGGACTATCTTGGTGATACACCGCATCTTATCATTCACTCTTCAGGAAAAGGCTTTTGCCACCTGCCACATAGATCATAGCATGGAGAATAATTCAGCTTAGAAGATATCTCAGCAGGTCTTTAGTCCAAACTCCTGCTCCAAGTAGGGTTGACTATAGATCACTCTGAGCTTTACCTGAGGGTGAAGACAACACGGTCCCTGTGGGCAACCTCTGGGCCTCCTGCCAATACTGATAAAAATCAAGATATAGAGTGCACACCCAGTGAGGGCACATCATCTAGTTCCAACTCCCCTGCCATGGGCAGAGACAACTTTCAGTAGATTCAGCCCAGGCCTTGAACACTACCAGGGAGGAGACATCCACAACCATTCTAGTGAATCCATTCCAGTGTCTTACCCTCACAGTGAAGAATTTCTTCCTAGAATCTAATACCTGCTCTTGTTTTCTCGCATTTCCTGTGTTGAAACTGGCTGATAGCTCAAGGATGGTGACAAATGTTCACAGATTTGATTAAGAAGAAATCATCAGAGCCTTGAGAAGCACTGCCTGCAAATTATCCTGGGAGAAGAACGGACTGGAAAAAACAGACTTAGAATGACAGCGGAGAGAAAGAACTCTTAACAGTGAGTGTACACAACACACTCAGTTGGCTCAGAGCCAGGGAAGGAGGTGGAAGCCCGACATCAGGAAGATGCGCAGGATGGATAAAATGGAAAGCAGGAGAATGGGTAGGGGCAGTGGAGCAAATGTGGCACAGACAAAACACCTCAGTGCTTCTGGCAGGAAAGAAAGATAAGAATTGCTTAGGCTGCTGGGGACAGGAAGGATAAAAGCAAGCCAAAGGGAAAGGGAACAGGATTTTCTCAGGACATAAAAGTGACCATTGTAGTTGGTGACATTCTAGGTAAAAATCAACATGAAAGTAGAAATGAGAAGCACAAAGGCTGTGGCCACAAAAACATGGCTGTGGTCCCTACTGTACCTGTAATTTAGTTCAAGACACCAAGTGAAGTCAACAAGACTCATCAGTGCTGAAGAAGGGAAAATTGGAAAACTATTAGTGAGGAAATCCAGCCTGGTGAGTATGCAGGACCAGAGCAAAGGATACAGGACCAAAGGAAGGAAGCACCTATGATGAACCTTGCCAGCCTGAGACCTTGCTGTGGGAGAAGAGCAGTCAGGGACAGAAGAGATGGGGGAAACACAACAATATCACAAAGAGGGAGGGCAACATCTGGTGTAGATCAAAAGAAACCCTGATACTGTTGTAGTCTGATCTAACCACAGCCCAGTACCAGGAACTTTGTCCTGCACAGTATCAGAACCAAGTTAACATTGATCAGGAAAAAGCATCTGGTTTGTGTATCAGAGCAAAACTATTTGCAGAGGTGACCTCTAAAAAAGCTGAATTTTTGAGCAATAGAGTATCTGTACAGTGTAATACGTAAGGCTAGGAAGATACAAAACTGTGCTTGCTTTTGTCCTTCACCCTGAAGCATTCCCACCTTTAAGCTGAAGTATTCCCTTCTCCTTATCTTAATTTTTACATCATTGTTTAAACGATATGACATAAGCAGAACATAAAAAATCTTTGACCAGACTTAGCTCCTGCCTCTCATCTAAGAGGAGGTGTCTCAGTCATATCATACAGACATATCCATACACTGTACACACACACGTGGGGACTTCTTGCTTTTGCATTGTGTTTGAGTGGCAAGGTTTGGGTAGCAAGGGGAGGCTAGAAGAGTGGCTTCTGTGAGAAAGTGCTAGAAGCTTCCCCTGTGACCAATAAAGCCAATGCCAGACAGCTACAAAACAGATCCACTATTGGCTAAGGCTGAACCCCTCAACAACAGTGGTAGCACCTCTGGGATAACATATTTAAGAAGAGCAAAAAGCCCCAGACCTGCACAACAGCAATTGCAGACACAGAGAAGACTGAGGATGTGTGAGAGAAACAACTGCAGCATGTGGTGAAGACCGTGAGCCTGTGCAGCCCATGGACGTTAATGGTAGAGCAAATATCCACCAGCAGCTCATGAAAGACCCCATATCAGAGCAGGTGTATGCCCAAAGGAGTCTGCGCCCCTACGAGAAGCATACAGTAGAGTAGGCTCCTGGCAGGACTTGTGGACCTGTGGATAGAATTGCCCTCACTGGAGTTGATTTGCTGTCAGGACCTGTGACTCTGCACATGACCCACACTGGAGTAGTCTATTTCTGAAGGGCAAAGCCCCATAGAAAAGGTGCCACTCTTAAGCAGTGAATGAAAAACTGCAGCCTATGGAAAGAACTCACATTAGAGAAGTTCATGGAGGACTGTCTCTCATGGAAGAGACCTCATGCTGGAGCAGAGCAAGAGTGTGAGAAGTCATCCCTCTGAGGAGTAAGGAGCAGCAGAAACAACATCTGACGAACTGACCACAACCCCTATTCCTTGTACCCCTTTGCTGCTGTGGGGGAGGAGCTAAAGAGATCATGAGTAAAGCTGAGCCTGGTAAGAAGGGTGGAGTAGAGGGAAGGTGCTTTAATATTTGTTTTTATTTTCCTACTCTGATCTGATGGGTAATAAATTAAATCAGTTTCCCCAAGTCAAGCCTGGTTTGCCCGTCACAGTAACTGGTGAGTGATTACCTCTTCCTTAAGTTTATCTGCAAGGTTTGTGTTATATTTTCTCTCTGTGCAGATAAGGAGGGGAGTGATAGAGTGGCTTTGGTGGCATCCAGCCAGGGTCAATCGACCACAGCTTCCTGTTCCTGATAGGCTGCTCCAGGTATTGGACAAGTCTCCCAGGAGAGTCACGTTCTTGCCAAGGTGGGGTGGCCCAGATCCCCACGGCTCAATACTAGGGCCAGTCCTGACTAGTCCTTTATCAATGATCTGGATGAGGGGATCAAGTGTACCCTTTGTAAATTAGATGACACCAAGCTGGATGGAAGTGTTGATCTACTTGAGGGTAGAGAGGCTCTACAGAACGATCTGGACAGACTGGATCAGTGAATGGGCCAAGGCAATTTGTATGACATCAAATCCCCAAGTGCTAGATCATGCACTTGAGTCACATCAACCCCATGAAACACTACAGGCTTGGGGAGAAGTGGCTGGAAAGCTGCCCAGCAGAGAGGAACCTGGGGGTGCTGATTGACAGCTGGCTGAATATGAACCAGCAGTGTGCTCATGTAGCCAAAGCCGACTGCATACTGGCTTGTGTCAGGAATAGCATGGCCAGCAGGAGTAGGGAAGGAATCGTTACTCTGTACTCAGTATTGATGAAGCTGCACCTCAAGTTCTGTGTTATGGGCACCTCAGTACAAGAAGGACATTGAGGCATTTGAAGGGTAGTGAAGCTGGTGAAGGATTATGAGGAGTGGCTGAGACAACTTGGGTTGTTTAGCCTGGAGAAAAGGAGGCTGAAGGGAGACCTTATCACAGTCTACAACTACCTGAAAGAAGGTCACAGTCAGGAGGGTGTTGGTCTATTCTCCTAAGTAGCAAGTGACAGGACAAGAGGAAATAGCCTTAAGTAGCACCAGGGGAAGTTTAGGTTGGATACTAGGAAGATATTTCTTTACCGAAAGCGCTGTCAAACACAGACCACTGGGAGCCAGGGATTGGACTGATCAGAGTACACCACAGCCTCGACGAGGCTCCCGCTCAATCCCGCAACCCGGGGCTCCCCGAAGGAGCGCGTCCTGGGGCGGGGCCGTACGGGGCTGGGCGGGGCTGGGGGAGCAGGCGGAGGGGTGTCCCGGCTGCCTGACACCGGCTGCTGCAGCAGCACTCTGCCCTGGTAACTGTTCTGTTGTTA
>JAOXOE010080848.1:0-27580 GCA_028565055.1 Phoeniculus purpureus
TGTGTGACTTGGTCTAGGTGATCCTGCTGTGGCAGGGGCATTGGACTAGATGATCTTTCAAGGTCCCTTCCAATCCCCGATGATTCTATGATTCTGTGATTTAGAGGCGTGGTTTAGTGGGCATGGTGGGGTTCGTTTGATGATTGGATTTGATCTTGACAGTCTCTTCCAACTTTAATGATTCTATTGTCTGAAAACAATCCCTTCCCATTTCCTCCAGACAGCGCACACTTTCAGGATACAGAACTAGCCCAGCATCCTTTTTCAATAGTTTATGAGTTGTCAATTGATGCTCACTGTGTTCTGTGTTTAGAAATCATCCAGAGCAGCAGGATGCATGTACCAGTCCCCAGATGTCTGTTTATGTTTTATAGACATAGTTATTTAGTCTGGCTATGCTGGTGAGATTTCTTTGTATTACTGCTATTGTGCAAAGGGCAAAAGACACTGAAATACTCAGAAGGCTGCTAAATGGCAGTGTCTGAAGTCTTGACTATGGGGCAAAGCCTCTCTAATTGAGATTTCTGGAGCTTTTTCTGGAGCTGTGTGGTTATTTTGAGAAGTCATGCAAAGGAGCAGTTCTTGGGAAGGCATATGATTCACAGGAGGATCTTTTCCTCTCAAACCAGTCCAAGTCTTGAATACTTCTGAAGAAAAAGCAGCGACTTATTTGTGTGCTGACTGGTTTTGGAGTATTTCATAAGATTTGTGGCCCGAGGACTGCCATGAGAAGCTGCTGTCTTCAGGGAAGGGGTGCTCTGGGGTGCCTTGTCCCACTCTGGTGTCCTTTCCTGCTGACAAATGGCAAAAGGAGATAATGAGAAGAAATAACGACAATGAAAGAAGCTGGGGAAAGGGCAGGGAAGGGGCAGATAAACACACAGAGACACTGCACATCATCATCCTTTCTCTAACAGAAGTTTGCATGTATATGGTGTTGGCTTTGCTGCCTGCAAAAGGGCAAGAAATACTTGATAATAATATCACAACAGCCATCACAAACTAATACAGAAGTCACTATTTGGTTGTGGATATGCTGCTGAGGCATACAGCACCATGCAGTCCAGGCTGTGGAGCTCAGCCACGCTGCTGGCTGCCCTGAAGAATAAATCCTGCTCTGACCGAGGCCAGCCTGGGGGTTTCTCTGGGATCTGCAGGAGCTGTGACAATGTCTGGGTGCAGCCTGTCATGGAAAGCAGCTTTCTGGACTGGAGGAAAGATGCTCCTAGGGGCATTGCCTTTTGCATCCATTGCTCTGCCACAGCCAGCACTGTTGCAAATAATAACCTTCAGGCAGGCAGAACTTTCCAAGTGAGGCAGAGTTTGCTCAGAAATGCTCTTTTAGTTTGATAGGAAGCACGTGGTGACAGCCCTGTACTGAGGATGTGGAGCCATGCTAGAGGATGGAATCACAGCCTTCCTGGGATTCGCTCTGAAAAACCTTCTAAGCCCTGTAAGAAGGCAGGATACTCACTTTCCTGCCTCTGAGATCTCATTCCTTGCCAAATGTTTAAAAAGGCAATATATTTGGGAGGCTAAATCCCATCTAGTGTGAGCTGCACAAGCCAAGGTGTTAATGAAACGACTCCCCGTGTCTTTTGTGATGCGTTATGACTAGGGGTTACTAAACTAAGATCAAAATAAACTAACAGTAACAAAACTAAGCTCAACTGAGTAACAGTTCTGTATGTGCCCTTTCCTTCCCTGTGTCCTGAGCAGCTGTGTCGCCATCACACAGCATCATGTCCCTCTACAGTCCAAGAGAACATCCCTGTCCCAGCTCTGGTGCACATCTCTGCACTTGGCAGGGAGCAGCAGGGTGGGTTTGTTGACAGAAGAGCTCCCACAGGCAGCTGTGGCTTTTTTTTCACTCTTCTCTCCTCACATTGCAGTACAGGAAAATCTGTGGATTAATGTTGCCCCAGCAGAGCTGTTTTCCTCTCTGAATACTTTGAGTCCAGGAGTGGACGGTACATGTGAGAGAGACTGCTGAACGGGCTGGTGTGATGGAAAGGCAGTGCTGGAACCCAGGAGGGGCAAAGGAAACCTTCTTGTATTGTTTTTGGATTAGTTCACCCAGACTTTGTCTTTGTTTTTCTGCCAAGGCTGCTCTTAAATGTCTGACTGTACACTTCTCAGTAGTTATTGAAAGATTCGTTTTTTCCACTCCAGTGCCACGCAGCTCTGACAAACCCTGCCGTGCCTTTGCAGCCAGAGTGCCTGGGCTCGGGGGGTGCTTGGTGCTTGTAGATGTGGGCACAGGGCGGCCAGGAGAGCATCTCTGCGAACAGCATCGTTTTCAGGTGCTGGGAAAAGTTCTGAGCATTAGGTGCTGACAGTCTTGAAGAGATTGGGGGTGAGGTCGGGTGGGGTGCTAGAGAGCTACGTACAGCTGGGAAATTGCCATGCAGAGGTGGTGTTGGGAGCAGAACACCGTGTCCCTGTCCTGCAGGCAGGCCTGGCATGTGCAGTGATCACAGAATCACAGAACATTAGGGATTGGAAAGGACCTCAAAAGATCATCCCCCTGCCAGAGCAGGGTCACTTAGACCAAGTCGCACAGAAACATATCCAGACGGGTTTTAAACGTCTCCAGGGAAGGTCATTTTGAATTGAGATGGGACTGTAACTCCATCATGCCCCTGCTCTTCATGTGAAACCGGGCTCGGTGATTGATTTCCATGCAGAAGTTTAGCCACAAAAGCAATGAAAACTCACTCATGGTTCTCAACAGTTGCAGCCCTTAGTATTAAAAAGGCATCTGATACCTGGAGCAAATCGAGCTGCACAGACATCACTGACCACACCCTACATTGAACTGGAACCGGACCTCCTCCCTGCAAAGAAAGTTAACACAGGCTCTGGGGTGGAGGGAAGCTAGTGCAAAAGGCAGAGAAGCCTTTGATGTTTGTTTCTTTTGTTTTGCTCTTAAAAGTCACTGCAGAAAGATCCAGATCAGTTTAGGGGTGTAAATGAAGGGGGGAACAGGGGTGTTTTGAGTAATACAGGCTAACACTGCTCTAGATGTGTTATTACAGCTGTAATTTCTGACTGTACAAATTGTACACGTAGGTTGACACATGAAAAAGTGACACACTCACTGAGACATAAAACACCTAGGTATAAAGTACAAAGCAGTGTAGCAGTTACTACACGTACATGCTCTCTTATTGCTACAGTGGTTTTTGCTCTTTTTTCTTTTTGCTGTACCACACGTTGTTCTAAGCATGTAATTTGCATCAGTTATTCTATGTTTAAGAAAAAAAATCCACACATCTACACTTTAAACTACTTATATGGTTAATATAAAACAAATAAAGGTTCTAAAGTGTCATCTCTATGTTAAAAGAGAAATAAAAATGTCATTTTGAAACTGGAGTTCAATGGCCAAATCCACTTTGATTTGTTATGAGCTTACACAGCAGCAAGCTGCTGCCATCCTGCTCTCCCCACTATGTGCATCTGGGGGAGGTGCTGACTATCGGGGTGCAGCACTGATCCTGACAATTCCCGGTGCAAATCAGCCTTGTCCTCAGGCTTAGGTTAGGCAGGTGACTCAGAGCAGCAGCTTCTTCTGCACTGCGAGTTTGAGGCAAGTAGGTTTTGATGCTCAGGAAGGGCTGTCTCAATGGCAAATAGGGGCACTGTATTTTGCAAGCATGGAGAGAATATATGATCCTGTCATTAACTTCTTCCCTAGCCAGTATAACAATGCTGAATACTCTTTTAGTTGCTGCCCCCCTCACAGGTCCCTTAATTTTAATGGTGACAGAGAAAGCATAGGCCAAGCAACGAGCACAGCAAGTACACAAGTCCTGCCTGAGAACAATTGCAGCACAACAACATTTGCAATCTTCATCTAGCAGATCACTTTGACCTCCATCTGTCTGCAAGGAGCACCAGTGGTGTGGAAAGGCAGCTGGAGAAGTGGGATGCTGTGAGTGGAAGGAGCAGAGCAATCCACTCTTCCAGGCTGGTTACCATGCTCTGTGCGGCAAGTTCAGCGATGGCCCCAGATGGGGCTGGCGAAACACTGACTCTTGTACAGTGTGAATCACGCCCTGCTGCCTGGAGGCAGTTAAATCGGCAGGCTCACATCGCCTGCAAGCCTGGTGTCCCTCCCTCCTTGCCTCTGGCTGATTCTGTTTTAACAGTGGTTTGTTATTTCTGACTCTCACAACATAAACCTGTGTTTTGTCACCAGATAAACCGGCCTCTTTTTGTGGCTCTTAAGCGCTTTCAATCCCTGTGCCCTGCAAGGAAGGACTGGATCCCCCAAGTACAAAACACACACAGTAAACTCAGAAGTGTTTCAGGCATCCCAAAGGCACACTAAGAAGTTTAAGATGCATTTTGGGAAAGCTGCCCTTTGTTGGAGTGTTTTGCCGCACTATGTTGACTGCAATTTCTGCCTCCTGCCCCCGAATAACGTAAATAATAACCACCATTAGTCCTGGTCTCTGGTGTGTGAATAACAGCAGCAATGGTCAGAGGCCAGCTCTAGCGAGGAGACACGGTGCTTCCACTCTCATCTCCGCAGGAGAGGAAGTCAGCAAACACTGCCAGCTCTCATAAAGTAAAGCACTAATGCACCCGGCTGCACACGCAGTACATCATTCACTGGAGAGACGGACGTGCAGCCCCTGCCCAAAGCAGTCGGCAGTCAGGGTTACCCCCCAGCCCAGACTGCATGTGCTGAAAAGCACCATGGCCAGGAGAGGGGCTGCAGCATTCAGGAATGGGATGACAAGGAACACGGCAAAGGAGCTTCTGCCCTGGGGAAGGTGGATGGAATCACTCCAGCCATTTCTAGGTGTCAGCATGAGACCTGGCAGAGAAGTGGCCCTTCTACTCTAGTAGCTTCTGGAGAAAGTTCATTTAGGAAAAATTAAGCCATCCCTGTGGTTAAGTGGCCATGGAGTACAGGTAAAAGTGAACTGTAGTGCTAAGCTGCAGGATAATGGAGCATGAGGGGGACATCGTTAAAGCAAGGACTCAGGACTGCAGCAGAGCAGCCAACAGAAGAGGGAGGTGTTAATTTTTCCACTGTGTTGCAAAGCAGGGTTTGAAAACAGTCCTGGAGGAATTTAAAATGTTTTAATAACAAACTCTCATCTTATCAGAGGGATTTCCCCATGGATCTCAAACACTTTACAATGAGGTTAGTACTCCTTGTGCCCAAGGAACAGATACAAAGACTTAAGGAAAAACACCTGGCCATTGGCTACAGAGAGATCTCTGCCTGAACTGCTGTCCCACACCAAGGTCTGCCTCGTGTTTCTCACCCCATTGAAGAGTTGTGTACAGCAAAATCCTCCTTCTCAATGCATGTGGTCCAAAATGTAAGGAAAATAGCAGCATTCCTCAGTCCAGACTCTTAATATTCCCTGCAGCCTGTCTGCCACCACCTGTACTGTGAGCCGTGACAGCGGAAGCATGTTGTCACAGGGGGGTGAAAGTGCAGAACACACAAATATTTTTAGTTGCATCTTTTGAGACTGAGGTGTAACACACAAAGAGATATGTCCCTTCTGACTTACTCGAGATGTTCCCTGAATTATCTGATTATCTTAAATATTGCAGCTCAGGTGAAAGCTGAATAGAGGGAAAAGAAAAGCCTGGGAGCTTTTCTAGAAAGCAGTCATCTCTCCACACCACTTTCTTGTAGGCTAGGCATGCTGTCCTGCAGATGTCCTGCTGAATTTAATAACATTAATTTCCAAGTGGAAGCAGTACATTGAAGAGCACTGGGTCAAAAACATGCAGCATCCTTGATGCTAACAAAGGCCGTAGCTGATTGAGTTGGTGGGCAGCACGCTGCATCCAGCTGATAACATCACACAGGGCACTAAGAAACCTGTCGTGGTAATTCCATCCTCTTAATCACCAGCTGCTCCTAAATTTCTCTGAAGCATGTTTGAAACCAGTGTTTGCATAATCCTGCTGCTGGGCTGGAACTTGACAGCTGCAGAGAGGGCAAATCTCACCAGTTGCTGGTGTGCACGGCCGTCATGTTTAGGGGGAGATGGCATTTAGCTGCTTTTGCATCATGAGCCAACTCCACCAGAGCCTTTGGGCACCATCTCAATGGAAATGTGCCGTAGCAGAAAGGATGTGTTTGTGTGTGCTCCGGAATCCCAAGGACAGGGTAGTATGACACAGTGCCCTCTCTTTTGTTTCTGGAGTTACCTGCCAGAGTGCAAAAGCTCATAGGCTTTCAAAGAGTCTGAGCTTTCTTGAGTATTAATGCAGGGGAGATGGGGAAGGCAGCAAAGTGTCCTACTTCTTCCTTTCATTTTCATCCTGGCTTGACAATATGTTGCTGCCTCTAGCACATCTCCTTTCTCACTCCTTTTTATTAGCAAATGCACTTTGACTGGTTGAATTATTCATCGCAAACAATTTACCAGGCCACCTAAGGCCACCTTTTCCCTGCCTGGGAGTTGTCTACAAATGAACATGAACCTTTTTATTGATGTGTTTGTTGCTGGTAACTGTTCAGTAAAATGCCTGTGCATGCTGGAGTTGGTGAGCTGTTTGTGAGCTGCTGCTTGGTTGGACTGGCCTGTCCTTGAGTAAGAGGTTTCTGGAAGAGAAGGGAGCAAGCTTGAAGCAGTCTGACCCCATTTATACTGGAAGGCATCTAATAACAGTTGCCCCTTCTGTCTCACAAAAGCCCAAATTTGCCAGAGCAGGAGCTGCCATGAACATTAATGCAAGCAAAGTCCTGCGTGCGTGAATGTTTCCACAAACGGGACAAGACAAGGTGAGGCACTTAACTGAACATCTCATGTCAAGTGACCAGTTTGCAGCATTAAAGCAGGTCAGTTGATCTACCATCTCATACACCATTAGTTTAAGCTGCAGGAGAGACTTGAGTCAAATAAGAATCCCAAACTTCCCATTATGTAGTTTTCATAGTAGTTCTGTATCAGTTCAGTAGTTCAGAATCAAGACTGACCACGAGTTTAGACAGTCTTTATTTATCTATTACTAAATAAACAGGATTTCCATCAAGTGTCACATTTTCCTAGCAGCTCATGTATCTACCTAGTCCTGTTTTATTTTTAACATGAGACTCAGTGCTGGTGGTGTGAAACTTAACCCCATCATTGTGTCTGGAGGCTGTTTGTAGTACAAAAGCACAAGCATTCATCTGCTCTAAAAGAGAAAAACTTTGCTCCAGGCAGTAAACCATCACCAGTTTACAACAGGGAAATATTTCCAGTATATACCACAACACCATCCAGCTATTTCTTTTATGGACATGTCATAAGTCTTTGTTGCTGAAATACTTTATAGGACATTTCTTACTAAGGAGAGTGCCATGCTCCAGGAAGGTGAAGGAAGCACAACCGGCAGTGACTGCTCAATCCACCTATATTACTGTAAACAACTAGAAACCATTGAGGATGCTTCTGTGACTGACAGCTGGAGAGAAAAAGATCCATTGTGAGAAGAGAAGAGCTCTTTGCAATACAACTTTCTGTCTTGGTTTAGCTTAATGTAATGAAAATGTTCAATGGTTTCCTATTCTTACCATACTTTTGTAATCACACTTATTCCCCCACAGAAGGATTTTAATATCTTTGCACATCTGCCTCCTCCCATAGAAAAAGAGTTTAGGGCAGAGAGAGAGAGAGGAAGAGCTTGAAGGGATTTCTTGCATGTATTCCAGCCAGGTTTGCTACCTTCCTAAAATGGCTATGCTGCCGTAAAGCCTGCTGGGCAGTCTGTTTTATTCACAAATGCAGCATCAGGCTTGAGCATTAAGCTTTTATGGCCGTAGCTCATCTTGATAGATGGGCAGATGCAAGTGGGGAAAAACTCATTGCTGTGTGACTCCATTTTGCAGCAAGTCAGATATAAGCATTGAGTTTAAAGTCACTCACAGCTCTGCCCACAGCTGCATGTTCCCAGTTCCCTAGGAGTGTGTCTGTCTCCAGACAGACTTTACATGAAGAAAAATCCCCTGTTCCCATTTACTCTATTAACAAGCCCAATGAGGGTTGAAATTGAGTTGCTGAATGCCTGAAGTTCCAACTCCGTGACTTTGTGAGTGCAAAGGAAGAAGCGTTATCATACTGGAATTCATCCTGAAAACAAGCTGAAGTAGCCTAAAAAATGGAGATTCACTACAGAAGAAAAAATCGGAAAGTTACCACTCCCACTGCAAGTAATTCCCATGATTTTTTGGTAAAAAGTAAAACAGAATTTAGAAGTTAAGGAAGAGCAGTATTATCTAATCCTGCAGATGCCAGTAGTCGCTTTGACGCTAATGAATAGAAGAGCTTTCAAATACTCTGTCAAGTGTCTGAGGTTATTTTTGTCTCAGTGGAGCCCTTTTCCTGAAAACTTACGGGACTCTTGACTAGTTTCACTTTCCCACAGCTGTTAGAAACGGAGAAAACTCTCTCCTCTTCCATTTACCCCATGCATCTGCCTGGACTAGGCAGCAATGCAAAGAAAAGCAATACAAGGAGACTAACAAAGCGCTCAATCAGCATTTCTGGTTCATGAAATGCAGGAATGAAATAACTGAGGGCATTAAGTCATCAGCCCCATTCAGCCTGGGGCAGTTATTCCCTGACCACCACCATCAGTCCCAGTGGGCTGAGACAGGAGCAGCTGAGCTTATTCCACCGCTGATGTTTTGTGACTGCCTGACCAGATCCATTCCATGTGTAATTGAGAACAGGTTATCAGTAAAGCAGGCAGATGACTGAGGAGCTGACAAATGGTGCTCAAGGTAGATGACTTGTCAGACCTGGCTACATTCCACTGCTCTGAAATATTTCCTTGGTAATAGGACAAAAAAAGTTCACATTTTTGACTGCTGGTGCCTTGCTCTGGTTTGAGGTCACACTGCTTTCCAGCCACCCTCACAAGATGTGGCAGCCACTGTCTAGACTGCTGCAAATATAGACTTTGTGCTGGTGCAGTCTGAAACCTACTTGTCAGCCTCCTTTTCTCATTTTTGGTGGAAAGTCCTCAGGAAATAAGCTCCCTGCTAGGCAGAAAAGTGACTATGTTCAGACAGCTTTTCTCACACAAATTAATTAATGGTAATTCAAACTTGAGGTCTATGCAGAATAATTGTCACTTGTGGATATGAAGCAGAAGTTTGCTCTACAAAGAGGAGGGAACAGAAGGGGAAGAAACAGACAAACAAAATTCAGCACCTCCCATTTTGATGTAAATTTATTCCAGGTTGCTCAATGCTTGGAAGAGGTTCAAGGGAGAGTCACAAAAACTACTTGCAATCCAGAAACATACCTTCAGCATGACAGCATAGAGCTGAGCAGTCTATTTATCCAGGAGAAGAAAGGAGGGTGTCTTGGTCGCAGTCTGACTACATCGGGTTTCATTTTCAAGAAAAAGCACTTTTGAAATTGACCTAAAATAGGAAAATTGAAATAAAGATGCAAATAGCTAATAATGAAGCTAAGTAGTCATTAAGGCAGTTGAGAAAGAAAGTAAATTTTTCCACCACACAATAGAAAAGGCTGTTGGCCTTTTACAAAATATTCCACAGAACAATCAGCAGTGCCAGACTGGATGCAGAAGCCGCTCCATGAGGATGTACAAGCCACATTAATGTCCTCCAAGGGGTGTAATCCTATATCCTTTCCTTTTGCTTAGAATATATCCATATTCAGCATTCCCAGATGTGAGTGATGCCATCTATTTGGCTCAGGGAATTCAATTTATCACCCTCCTTCAAAGAGCAATAAGACCCTTTGAAGGAGTCTTATTGCATAATTTATTATTAGCATTAATGAAACTTTACATGCCTCAAAGAACAAGGGAGAAGTCCTGGGCTGATCTGGATTCTGCAGCACCAATGACAGATTCTTCTCCAAATATTGTGAGCAATGACTTCTCAGGAGGCAATGGAAAGAGACATCTGGCTATTTCATAAATCTAGCAGGGGTTTATGAAAAACAAGTCTTGCTTGACCAACCTGGTCTGCTTTTACGACCAAGTGACTCGCCTAGTGGATGAGGGGAATGTTGTGAATGTTGTTTACCCAGACTTCAGTAAAGCACACAACACAGTCTCTAGCAGCATCCTCCTAGAGAAGCTGGCACCTCATGGCTCAGACCGGTGGACTCTTCACTGGATAAAAAGCCCAGAGATTTGTGTTGAATGGAGTTAAAGAAAGTTGGCAGCCAGTCACAAGCTGTTCCTTAGGGCTCAATATTGGGGCTAGTCTTGTTCAACATCTTTATCAATGATCTGACTAAGGGGATTGAGTGCATCCTCAGCAGATTTGCAGATGACACCAAACTGGGCAGCTGAATCTATCTGCTTGAGGGTGGTACCCTCAAGGAGATTTGATTTTTGGGTTGAAAGTAGAAATTCAAACTGTATGATGCTAATTGTTCTATGATACTGCTTACCACCCATTTTCTGGTTACTTATTTCAACTTGAAGAAGAATGAAGCTCAGCAACTGGTGCCCCATAAGTTCCCCAAAATAAGCATCTTTGTCACAGTTCACAGACAGACCGTACCAAATACACCAGCTGTAAGCTCTGATTGCATGGCTCACAATCCTGCTGTGCCAAACTTCACCTGTATCACTGATGGAATCAGTGGGTTTGGACTGAATAAATTCAGTGAACTTTTTGGAGAGAGCAGTCATGGAACAAGGGACTGGGAAAAATAGTTGTGACTTGGCCATAACGCAAACAATATGGTCTAAGAAGTGGAATGGGGCTCAGGTATATTCAGCTGGTCTGGATGTGGCTCGGAGTGCATTTAGCTGTGGGTCACTCCCATTGGCATCCCTGAGAGCCTGTATCCCAAGCCTTAGACTCTTCTGTTGCCGCTTTCCCTCCACAGCATCATTTTTCCCTTTAGGACTTGCAAGTGATGCTGGTGTGATGATTCAGGCTTCAAGTGCCAGGCATGGCAGTGGCCTGTGTGCAAGCCAGCTTGTTTCCACTGCTTGGGTTGACGCCTGAGGTACCTTACCATAGCACTTCTCGCAGAAGGTGTGGAAGTATCTTAATACGTGTGGTCTTGTCATGTGCAATGGCAAACCCACCATGACAGCATTACTGGGACACACTTCATAGGCTTACACTAACCCAGTCATAATAGTTAGACACACAACTAGCAGGATACTGGACTGAAATATCTCTAATGTGAAAGGTTCAGATATAAGGACTTATATTTTTGCTTTAAAATATGAAACACAGTCCTTAGCTTGCAGTGGTTGCCACACGGTTTTGTTCTTTTTTTGTTCTTTTTCTTAAAAAGGAAAAAAAGGCATGTAACATGCAAACGACATTTCTTGTTATGGAAAGCAGAAAATACTGTTAATGTATTTTTACAAGGTCAGCTCAGAAGAGGAAGTTGCTTCGAGACTGAAGCTACAAAAATTAACAAGCCAGAAGTTAGAATCCTCTTCTATAGTTAAAGTATTAATAAAACGTCTCGAGCATCTCGGTCCTCTTTTCACCTCAGAAACATCCTGTCTGGCCTCAGTGGGGAATTCTGGGTGTCTTGTACTCTTAAAACTTGAGCAAGTGTCTAAATTTGGACTCAGGAGTCAACATTTTAATCTGCTATGTAAAAAAACCCTCAAAGTCTGTCATTTCAAGCAGCAAGACATCAGAACAGTAACCTATAGTTTCCATGTCTACATATAAATGAATTCTGAATCTATTCTCTCTCCCCTTTGTTTACTGCACAAACTGCTTCTCCACAAAGAGAAACGAGCTCCTCAACCCAAAAGCCTCTTTATTTAAAGCAGTGGGTGAGGAGTTTAGTCAGGCAGGTGGTGAGCAGGCTGCACTGCTCACTGACCTCCCACCTTCCTTATAAACCATCAGAAACCAAAGTGCTGATCGCGGCAGCGCAGCCATGAAATGATTCCATGGAAAGCCATGTACATTCAAGCATCAGCAGCCAGGCAAGGCACTGTAATAAGTTTTAACTCATGTTTGCTGAGGGCTAAGGGCACACACAGCTACTTGCTGTAAAATTCAGCAGATCTGCAGTTTCTCAAGAAGCTGCAAGATGTACCCACATATTCACATTTGCAGGAGGTAAGTAAAGGGTCTGTGTCCATAAAGACTTGCAGCTTCCAAGATGAAAGTCCACCTGGCTCAGATGGGTCAAACACAGCAGTAACCTTCCCATTGTTGCTTAAAGCAGCCCTGATGACATGCTTCAAACCAGAGCTGCTTCTCCATAGCCCTTGTCTGCAGTGATGCTCATGAGGGTACCCAGATGCTCTTCTGGAAGAAGAAGGGGCAGGTATCTGCTCTGTGGCTGAACCCTGCATGTTGTGTACCTGCTAACCCCATCTGTTTCCTGGGTGACAGTATCAGGCAGAATCAACCGTGCTCAAATAGTCTCCATGGATTTTCCACCTAGCAAAAAGGTAGAGACATTAAGAGGAAGAACACATCAGGCAAGGATATGTTAAAAATAAGCAGTAAAATAGAAAGCAAAAATGTGACTTCTTTGTGTGTTTTTGTTGTCCTGTGATTATCCTGAAATAGCACATGTGATTTGGAAGCAAGCCCTCCCTACTGACCTGCTCACAGCAGCCACAAGACCCTGCTGCCCAAAGGGTGGTCAGCTGTCCCGGCTCTGGGTTTAAACAGTCCTGGGCTGTACTTGTTCTAACGAGCATGACCAGAACTAAGCACGTGGAACATAAATAATCTAAAAGCAAGTTATACTCGCAGCCTAATTCAGTTACAGCTTTAATTTGCAGATTTCCTCTTTGAAAGCAGCTCTTTTATCTTCTATGTAGAACTGAACCTCTCCCAGATGCCATTTGCAAACCAGAAATGCTGCTTTGCATCAGAGCCAAGGCAACAAAGACCTGCAGGAGCATTTCTGACCTACCCATGATGCTCTCCAGGTGAAGTGCAAGACAGAGT
This sequence comes from Phoeniculus purpureus, assembly GCA_028565055.1. Classification (NCBI taxonomy): domain Eukaryota; kingdom Metazoa; phylum Chordata; class Aves; order Bucerotiformes; family Phoeniculidae; genus Phoeniculus; species Phoeniculus purpureus. The sequence continues at coordinate 12,905 of JAOXOE010080848.1, forward strand.
CCTTCCATCAGCTCTGTTCATCACAGCCTCCTCCAGCTTTCCAGACGGGAAAAACCTCCTCCTCTAGATCTTGACAAGTAGACCTCAACTGAGCTTCCCCTCAGTTATTTATTGCAAGCAGCTACAGCACAAAGCAAGGGGAGCTACAAAGAGATGGTTCTTAGTAATGCAGGACATGTGGCTCTCAGTTTATCAGACTTGATCCTAATTTTCATCTCCAGCATTTCCTTATAAAGCAGAACAGGCTACTCGTTACCTCCTTTTCCAGGTATTTCCCTATCTCTGCTCCTGTTGAGGTCAGTGATGTGGCTGTACATCCGCTTGTACAGCTTCCCAAGGAAAAGCAGCAGCACATCAGGGAGCCGAGCTGCAGTTTTCAGTCTCTGCGGCAGGACGGCGGCATGTGCGTGGACATGGCTTGTGACACTCTCTGAATCCGCACCAAACGCCTCCCAACTGGTGTCAGGCAAACAAACATACCCAGAAAGTGTCAGGAGAAGATCTCTAGCACAGCTCTGGGTTGTCTGGCCATCTCAGGACAAAGAGGCAGGTGTTTCCGGTTCCTGTGAATTGCTCTGGTGTAGGCTTGTTGACTGCTCTGACGGCTTTTGTTAGGCTGCTGTAGAAACTGGTGTCATCCTAGCAGTCACAAGCACGAGCCCCTGTGCGGCTCTGCTGTTGGAGCTGTGCTGGCCTGGGCACATGCTCTTGGGCTTTTGTCTCTGAACTTCGGCTGTGCTTGTCAAAGTGACACGAGAGCATACCGCTTAAAGCTTGGAGATGAGGTCTGCCAGCTGCAGCCAGTGGCAGAGGGAGCACTTTTCCTTCAGTTTTAGGATTTGATGGCCGAGAAGTTTCATGAGACTACTCTATTCTCTAAGAAATCTCACATGTAAAAAAGCAAATAAAACAGGAGGAGTGTCTGCTGGAGACCTGTCTTGGCCTTTGAAACAGCTAAAACTAATTCCAGAGCAAAGCGGAGTTGGTATAATCTTGACTGGTTTTGCGACTCTGAGAGCCCAGGTGCCAGCTGAGCTGGCTCTGACTTTACCCCACTGCTGCCCATGTGATAGGGCCCATCTGCCACCACCTTCCCACCCTCAGGAGGAAGCCTGACCTTGTGTACACCTAAGTGAGATTTCTCCCATGGCAATCAGGACCTTAATCCCTGGGTAAAGCTATTTCCATGTGTTTGGTGAGGTGACACCAGCTTACAGCAGGGGTGTTAACCGGGACAAGAGAGCCTGGCTGTCAGCTGCAAGGCAAGGAGAAATGCCAGTGCTGTGGTGACTCCTTCAGAGCTGCAGACAGAAGGCTGGGAACTGCTGCAAAAAGTAGTTCAGACATCACCATGCTACACCATGTACACAGCCCCTGGGTCATGGTTTACTGGAGAGAGAGAAGTGCTATCTCACGTCCAATCTCCTCCTCGAACTTGGATTGAGCAGGACTTTACTGCTAATAGTGACCTTTCTTGGCAGCAGAATTAAAAATTGTCATTACCCGTAGAAAAGAGGTTTCCATCACCTAAGGAGAAGCTTGTATCTTCCAGTGTGGATAAATGGAAGGGCTGCAGATTCACGGGTGGGGAAATAAGCAAAACAAGAACCTGGAAGTTTTGTCAAAGAACCTTACGCCTGGCTGGGCAGGAACGTTCAGCAAAAACCCTGAAACTCAAACTTCTGTGCTAAGATGAAATTTAGCAAGTCTATTGTTTAGAATAATTACTTCAGCTTCCTTTTTAAGAGCCAATGCCAGCCAGGACTGGGGAAAAGGGTTTGGTAAGGGAAGTTTACAGGCTAATTTAATCACAGCATCCCAGCAAAACATGTTTGTGTTTACAGAAGCAAGTAATTTTCTGGATCAATAGTTGGACTAGATCCAGTTAGTCACTGCTTAGCCAAGAAATGGGACAAATCCACTAAGAATTGTTATTTATTTGTATATGGGTTGTGATTTTTATAAATCAGTTTCAGATTTAGTCTCTGGACTTTTTTATTCTCCTGAATTCCTTAAGCCCCTTCAGCTCCAGTCCTTTGTTTCCAAGGTCTGACCTGGTGTACCTCTCTCCATCAGGTAACTGTGAGAGTTGCTGGATGGCAGATGCAGGTCTTGAAGGAGCCAGGAGGTCAGCAAGCTCAGAACACTAGTGGTGGTAAGTGCTGCTGTGAGACACACTGATTCCTTTGAAGAAAATATTCTCAGTGACTCCACTCTGATCATTAAATCCTTCAAGCTATTACATCAGAGAATTCATGAGGATGTTGGCATAATTCTCTGGCTCAGAGTATTTGCCAGAGGAGTTAATCCTTTCCTGCTCGAGTTCTGTAGAACACGTCAGCTAAAACTTGTTCTGCAGTTTAGAGCAGCAGAAAAATGCTAAGTGTAGTTAATACAGCATCTAAACCCATCCATTTCACAGAGGTGCACATGACATGGCCAAAATCTTCAAGAGGCCATAAACAGATGGAGCTGTGTCCTGGAGGAGCGGCTGGTTTGGAAGTAAAGCCATGGTATGTATTGGTCTTGCCCAGAAGCCAATGTCATGGGGGAAGGGAACATACCATCTAATCCCAAGTGACTGGTTGCCTGGGTTTGGTGTGAGGTCATCCTTAATACGTGTGTTCAGGACATGGACTTCAGAAAGAGCACACAGTCCAGAGAACTACTGAGCCTGCCTTATTCTGTGTTGATCACGAGGCAGAGCTGCAAGCCCAAAGGGCTCTGCCTCAAACATGATGACCCACGTGTGCTGGAAAACTAGATCTTTGTGTGGTGCTCAAGCACTGTGCTGCAGTTTGCAGAGAGATAACGGGTAGAGTTAGGAAAGTTAGAGCTTCTTGCCCACAGGAATTTGACATTTCAGCTTTTCCAGTCTTCCTGTTTAGGGAAATACTCACTGGTTTAAACAAAGCTTTCACACTAAAGATGTGTTTTATTCCGTGCACCTCTGCTCCTGGTAGACCTGGCTGCTACCCAACTTCCTTCCATTGATTAGATGAAACAAATACACTCCTGCCACTGCTGTAACAAGGTATCTGAGGGCAAGCAGGGCTGACAAGCAATTAGTATCCAAACTGTGCATAATTAGTCCCTTGAGTACATCTTATTACAGAACAGAGCAGAAAATGGCTTTGTCTAGTTATTATATTGGGAGTGTGCAGTTCTGATCTGATTTGGTGCAGGTCTGTGTTTTGGTGATGATTGTTTCCAGGATGTATTTGTGGAGAGAAAGAACTTCTTCACAGTGAGGGTGACAGAGCACTGGAACAGGCTGCCCAGGGGGGTTGTGGAGTCTCCTTTACTGGAGACATTTAAAACCCACCTGGATATGTTCTTGTGCGGCTTGGTCTAGGTGATCCTGCTGTGCCAGGGGGATTGGACTGGATGAACTTTCGAGGTCCCTTCCAATCTCTAATGTTCTGTGACTCTGTGTTAGTTTTGGGGCATAGTAATGGGAAATAAATGGCCTGCTCCTAACAGGTGACAAGAAATCAGACAGATATTCAAAGCTGACTAAATGTCACTATTAAATTCTCGATCCAAAAATAGACAGATTCTGAATGGGGACTGAAATAACTGTTGGTAAATCCCAGCAAACCACACTTCTGTGTTGAAAGGAGAACACAGGCGTTCATTAGCTGGCTTTGGCAGAGCAGAGACGAGTTCACTTTCTCAAATCTGCTGACATGTTTATCAGGAGACCATGAATGAATGCACTGCACTTGCCAATGCAGCACACAGTGGCAGCAGAAGATAGAAAATGATCTGAAAAGAGATGACAAACTATTTGGCTGCACACACTTGTCACTTGCCCTTCCTACACAATGAATTGCACATCTGAGGAAGATGTGATCCAACAGCAAAGCTGGCTACTGACTGTGGCTCTGGGGAAATAGAGACTGGGGAAGAGCTGGTCACCCAAGTGCTGCAGCACCCATTGCACCCCACCTGCTGTCCCAATAGTCCTGGACCTCTGCAAAAGCAGAGAGGATCTTTGGCTTTAATACTTCTTTTTTAAAAAGCTTGACAAATATTTCCATCCCATTTGCTTTAATTATTATGTAGAGGTCAGGCTCTGCATTACCTGGGTGGAACAGACAACAAGCAAAAGGACAGGAGGAGGTAATGTTAAAAAAAAACCCTTTCTTTCAACTTTCTACCTCTGTTGTAAAATAACACATTTTCCTGGCATATATCAAGAGAATATTTGTGACCGAGCTTGCTCAAACGGACTGTGCCGTGCCTCTCGGGACTGTTGAACCTTCGTATGATTTCACCACTTAGCAATCCAGCTCCTGTGATAACATTTAGCACACTCTTGTTAAACCATTCAGTGCAAAGGCAGCATGAAGTTCAGTGAGCATCACACACAATCTCTTGCTGGACTGTCTCCTTCTTAAAAAAATGCAAACAAACTCCACAAAGGGCTGAGAAGTTGCAACTTTTTAAGGTAGGGAGTAGAAATTTATTGACAATGCTAATGCAGTTTAGCCGATTGAGCAAGACAACGTTGAATTATCTTTTGTGTTGGGTTGGTTTTGCTTTGTCACTTGTTTTAAAAAGCAGCTAGAATGCTCAGTCAAAATAAAGAAGAGGTGGGGGAAGACAAAACGTACCAAGCATTTCTATAAGCTTAGTAAATGTGGTTAATCTGACTCAGCAAGACTGAACCAAGGAGAAAGGATTGACCAATTGGTATTCAGAAGTACTTTTGCTTCAATGTGGCTTAAAATGCCACAAAAATTTGCCTAATCCTGAAATGCTGCCATATGCAAAACCTTTATTCTTGGTTCATCTGGACTTATGGTCAGATGTTTTCTTGTCTTTAAAAAAATCTAAGTGCTAGTAGAAAAACAGCATCATCAGGGCTTTTGCAGGACTTAAAGAACTGCATAGCAAAACCCAGTTCAATATTAAAGTGTCTAGCTAAAATATGGTTTTTACATCCCTTTATACCTGTTCCTCTGCACAGTTGCATAACCTTTTGCAGATCCACTGACAGCATGGTGGATGATGAGATTCCCACCTGCCTTTAGACAAAGGAGTTGAATATGCTTCTCATCCACCAATGTAAGATACCAAGCAGCCCTGTGGAGCAGCTGGCTCAGGGATACAAGGTTTCAGCACCCTAAATGTGATGTGTCACCTATATCTGCAGGAGTGGAGGGTCACAGATGAGCTATGTTCCTTGGCCCTGCAGGCTGCACTCAGTGGTGTCCCCCATCCTTCCCTTGCTCCAGGGGAGCTCCTCATTGGAGCGTGGCAATGCAACAGCTTGGCCAAAGAGACAGACCACACTCAGCAGCATGTGAGGACATCAGAAGGATGGGTCTGGTCTCTTCTAGGAGATGCGCAGTGGCAGAACAAGGGACAACGCATACAAACTAGAAAACAAGACGTTCCACATAAACATAAATTTCTTTACCTTGAGGGTGTCAAGGCACTGGAACAGGCTGCCCAGAGAGGTTGTGGAGTCTCCATCTCTAAAGACATTCAAAACTCACCTGGACATGTTCTTACTCTAGGACAACCTGATCAGGCATGGGGGTTGGACTACATGATCTCAAAAGTCCCTTCCAAACTCTACCACAGAACCATAGAATTATTCAGGTTGGAAAAGACCTGTGAGATCATCAAGTCCAACCAATAACCCCACTCTACCAAGTTCACCACTGGACCAGATCTCTAAGGACCACATCTAAACCATCTTTAAAAACATCCAGTGATGGTGACTCAACCACCTCTCTGGGCAGCCTGTTCCAAAACTGGGTTCAATACTATGATCTTCAGATCTGAATGTGGAAAACACAAGTCTTACATAGCTATGGGGCAGAATCGCTCACCATTTTTGGTGCTACCCAAGACGTACATCCAAGTTTCAGGTGGGATGAAATTCATTGCTGTTGCAAAATGATGCAGCACCTCTAAGCAGGATCTCTCTCAACCCATCTGGTCTCATTAACTCCTACAATTTGCTGAATATTCACTGAAAACTTTTAAATGTCTAGAGACACTTAAAACTCTGGTCATGTCCTTCACCACCGTGTCTAGAGTTACAGCTTACAGCTGGCAGTGGCTATCAGGAAGGAGAGAACAGCTGGACACAGATAATAGCAGCTGTTGGAAGCGGCACTTGCAGAAACTGATGTGATATGGAAAGGATCTCATAAATTACTGAATGGCTCTGGAACTTGATTTAATGTATACAAAGCCTGAAAAAAGAGCAAATCTCTCTGCCTTGTTGGTAGGTAATAAATAACCTCAATAAAAATGTTTATTTCTGGCAGAGAGAGCTTTGTGATGAAACACAGCATTTTCATGAAAACATTTCTGGTTTGCCTCAAGAGCTGCAGGGAGGTTCACCTGAACAGCTGAAAATGTTACTTGTCCAGCTTGGTCATAGAAGTTATCAGTTTTAATGTTTGAATGAAACTCAGATTTCACCTTCCAGTTTCCATCGTCTGTAAGGATTGTATAGGTCGCTGCTTCTAGACACCCATATGAGAGCATTTAAGGAAACACACTGTTTTGTTGGCAGTTTATTGCAAGTTATTAAGTGATTTAGGCCTGGGGTGTGATAACCTTTTCCATCACCCAGCCATGTCTGTGTCTCTGAAGGAAACACCTTTGGAAATCACCAATGGCTATGAGCTGGGTTTTAGTAACTCCAGGTGCTTTCTCAGCAACACCTACTTCTAGCTTTGTGTGATGTTTGGAAGCTGCTGTTGTGTGTGACCAGCAGCTGAGATAACAGAGGATCTGACCTGGTCCAGACGTAGCCAAAGTCCTCAGTAGCCCAGCTGAGCAGGAAATTACCCAGCTACAAATCAGGAACCAGGCAAATAGACCAAATATTTCTGAAGGTTAGATAGAGAGAGTACTGCATAGAAAAGTCTGCAAGGTTTTCTGCATATGGACCCAGGATGGAGCTGGGCTCTGATGGTTCCAGCACAGCAAAACCCTCTGTGGCAGCAGTCGGGCTGGTGAAGCACAGGTCTGACAAGTCCAAGGCAGGTAGAAGCCATGGGCACTTCTGTGTTATGAGCTTGATCCTGCTTTTGCTAGGATACTGCAAGCAGTGTGCCAGAGCAGGGACTGCACACTGCCTGGGACTGAGGAGCTGAAGTGGTCAGGGTCCCCACAGCGTATGGGGTTATGGATCAGGACTAGAGAAGAAGATTGAGTGCTAGGTAAAGGAGGTGAAGCGTGGCCAGCAGCTGTGTGCATTATGGTCTGTGCAGAGCTCTTTTCTAATGCCAACTGTGGAAGGATGGTTCTGAGGGGGAAAGCTCTGTCCTGGCTTTTCACAGGCTCTGTGAGGCTGCCGAGAGAGTTTCTGCCTACTTCACCAGCCAGCCCTCAATTCATGACGTTTTCCTGGCTGGCCCAAGTAAAAGAGCATCTCAGCAGAGAACCAGCTTGTAATTTGAAATAAATATAAAATCCTCTAAATATATATAGTCCGTACCACCTAGCCTATTTTCAAGCAAAGAAAACCACATGCAAGATGTGATCAGGGGCTCTAACTAGAAGATAGAACCTTGCACTAAACCTGGGTCCTGGGTGGAAATAGCTAAACTTCCACATTCTGTTTGTGGCTACTTTCTGTTATCACCCTGCTTTAGAAGTGCTGCAATTACCGTCTATTTTAATGAACACTGCTGGAGCCGATATAAATACATCACAAGAACATCTTGTATGCAGTACACAACAGTCTCTTTTCCTTCCAGAAGTGCTTTGGCATTCACTTGAGTTACAGATTTGTGACTAGGCACACTTAATAGCACTAATCAAAGTATTTCTAAATGCAGTGTTAGCCCCATCACACCCAACGACGGTCTGCTTGCCTGTCAGCAAATCCAGTGCAACTCTAGAATCAGATCTTGTGGAGCTGTACCTGGGGCTATTGGTTTGTTTCTGGATAGCTGTAGAAACACAGCAATCCAAAGAACTCCTCCTTTCATCACTGTAGTTGCTTAGCAGGAATTGAAGCCACAAGCTGCAGCAAGGAGAGTGCTTGCCATCTGCACACACGAGGAGAACCTGGCAACAAGAGTGTCTTTGGCACTTCTTAACACTCAGATGCACCCTCCAGCATCTCATGTCTGTGGTGGGATGCAAAATGCCTCTGTCTCACCAGCTTGCTTCCTGCTCCGAGGGTTTCTTGGCCTTGGAGGAGGTGGTCGGGGAACACATATATACAACAAAGGTTAGTTTTGTTCCAGCAATTGGAGGGTCTCCTCTTCAGCAAGGTTTCCCTGCAGTTCCCACAGAGCATTTTGTCTCTGTTTTTACTTGCAGTCTCTCCATCTTCCCCCACCCTTCTCAGCTGTTTTGATGCTGAGGTCTGAGCAGGGCACTTTCCTGGGTCCTTTCCCTTTTCATCACTATCAGCAAAGGGAACAAATGTCAGTTTTTTCCCCTCATGTAGAGCTGGTGAGCTCTTAAAAGCCCGTTTTATTTCTCCAGGAATTGAGATCCCTGAGGAATCTGCGTCCCCTGCACTCATTCTTGTGTTGACATAGAATTTGTTAAATTTTTTGCAGATGACAGCAGTTTCTCAGAAAAAGGAGCAACTTCTAGACAGTTTATAAGCTTATGCAGGAGTAAATTGGTCTGGTGTAGTCCTTAGGTCTTCGGAATGTGTTTTCTTTTCATTGCACGCAAGCAAATTCCATCACCACTAATATGCAGGTAATGTTATTTGACCTCAGTATCTCCTGCAGGGAAAAAGCCCTCAGCCATGCCTGTATTCCACAGCCAAGCCTTATTGCCACAGGCTTAGTCACTAGAGAAGACCTAAACCTCGAAGGATGTTTCAGCTCAGTCTTTCCTCAGGTGAGGGTTTTCACAAGTTATTTTCCACATCACAGAAGGGTTATAACAACAAAATTGTACTGATGGAAACTGGGACTCAAGTAGTGAGAGCTGTTCAGTCTATTGTTAATATATAGCAGGCAGCTCGCTGAAGCTGCAGCTAGATCCTTGCCTTCACCCAGACATTTTATTCATTCCAAAATTAACTGTGGTCAGCAAAGAAACCTTGGATTGGTTGACACTGAAATCCTTTAAGCAAATGCACAGATGAATCATTGTGCTGTGTCTAGGGTTGTTTGAATCTAGGATGTGTGCTACGTGTAGGCCCAAAGGAGGTGTGAAACCCATGAACTCCTGCAGATACCTCCTTGGCAAGGCTGACTTAGTGTGGTGCAAAGCAGGATGGTTTTAAACATTGCTGTCTTGATTGGCGTAATTATGTGGTTCTTCTTCCCAGCAGAGCTGCTGGTATGATGCAGAAGAGCTGTGAGGTCCCCGCATAGAGGCAGGAGTGCCTTTCAGTGAATGAAGCTCTCAGAGATCTGCAGAGTGTCCCTAGAGAGGGTTTTTGCATGGAACTGTAAAATATTCAGAAATTGAAGGTCTCTACATCTACAGCAGTAGCCTTCCTCATATCTCATAGTTAAGACTATGTATTCAGCCACAGTGCATTTGAGAATGGGGTGTTAGGACTGGAAATTTTCCACCTGTGGGCTTTGAGAAGGACTCTTAATAGGACGGGAGAACTGTGTTAAAAGGTAACTGTAAGTGCTCAGCAAAATATAGGCTGGAAAGGGACTTCTGCCTGTATAGATCTGTTGGAGGACATAGGTCAATATGAAGGGAAAAGCCATTTCAGCAGAGGATAAGGCTGGTTCAAGAACAGGCAGAGATGGCCACAAACTCATTTAGCCTGGAAAACTGAAGCTAGGGGGTGTCTGCAGAGCAGGGGCTGCTGGAAGTGGAGGAAGAGCCTGCCTGCTCCAGGTCCCGGAGGTGCCTGTGGATTGCCAAAGCCCTTGGTTCTGGCAGATCCTTATTTCTCCAATGACAGTCACTGGGAGGACAAAACATGTGCAGAGCTTCACCAGTTCCTAGCTTTGCTAGAAACACAGTAGACACCGTGAGGCTTATGAACACTCCTGAGAAGAGTGGCAGAAGCCTTTGTTCCTGAAGAAGCAGAAAGAGACATTACCAGCTGCAAATAAATGTAGAGACAATACAGCCTCCCTTCTTACCCCAGCCTGGATTCCCTTTGGTGGTCCTGCCAGTCCATCTAGGGATCCAGTCAAGGTCAAGTTGAATGGGGCTCAGACTAACCTGAACCGTTTGGAGTTGTCCCTGCTCACTGCAGAGGATGTTGGACTACAAGACCTTTGTAGGTAATTTCCAACCCAAAGCATTTTATGATTCTATAATCTTTGCCCCACTGTATGCCTCTTTTATCCCCAAGGAGCATCAAAGATAAACTCAACCTCCAGGAATAGGTGGCAGGGGAATGACAGTGCCATTTTTTGTCTGAGGACACAGGGTGAGGAACCAGCATTCTTTCACCTTTTCACTGGACCCCAGCAAGAGAAGGGCTAATAGTCACAGCCTTGTGTGGTTTAGAGTTTAACATTGTTTTATCCAATCTCAACATATGGAAAGAGCAGGTCTGGTGTCCCTCAGGCAAGTGTGCTTCTGCAACAAGCTGGGACTGTTACTGCGGTGCAGCAGAGTGCTGACACAATGGGGGATGTGGTGACACTGGTGGTGGCACAGAGATTCCTATTCACATTGAGATGTGACTGTGGATTAATTCTGATCCAGCAGTGTGCTCAGAATCATGAATCAAGCTCAAAACATCGTGTTGACTTAAAAACATGACATTAAAAAAAGCAATTACAAGATTCCTTGTTGTTTTGGCATCTGACACCCAAACTTTTAAGTTACTCTTGGGCTGTGGTTTTTCCTGCGCAGCCAGAGCATTACGAATTGACTTTTTAATACAAGCAAGCCAAGATTTTCACCTCCTGACCTGCCTTCAGGAACTGGCGTTTTAACTGCACCATGAAATATCACAGGACTTTCAGTAAAATCATGAGAACTGGCAGCAGTCCTGACATAGCTAGGAAGGATCTGCTTTAGGACATGACTTAATACTAAATCCTAAACCTTTAATCTTGAGTGGATAAAGCCCAAATCTGATTTTTCAGTTCCTTTTGCCTGCACGTTTTAACACTCTATGTTACATGGTCTATACAAGTGGCCAGAGCTGATGCTAGATGAGCAGTAAGACTTCAGTGGATGAAACCTGCAATGAGGAAAAATAACTCTCTTGCAAATGACAGTTAAGGGCTCATTAGACAAATTCTGGAATTAGCTATCCCTTTTTCCAGCGTACCAAGCAGAGCAAAGTGTCTGTACCTAGCTTGGGGTGAGGGTTCCTGACAGAACTAATGCTGGTTTGGGGTGGAGCCAGCTGTGAAAATGGGCCATAGAATCATAACGGATTGGAAGGGACCTCAAAAGATCATCTAGTCCAATCTGCCTGCAACAGTAGGATCACCTAGACTAAGTCATACAGGAACTCATCCAGGCGGGTCTTGAATATCTCCAGTGAAGGAGACTCCACAACCACCCTGGGCTGCCCACTGCAGCACCTCAACCTGAGGGGCTGGGATTTCCCAGTGCTATCTGGGGGAGGATGCTCTTAGTTTTTCTGGTCATCTAGGAAATGATGTTAAATCCTTCAGGTCTGTAGCACTTTTCTACATCTCCTTCTTGCAGATTATCATCCTGGTTTGTTCAGAAACCACGCAGGATTTCTGGCAATAAGGCAGTTGGTAGTGTACCGTTCTGCCTTCCACATGCTGTTTGCCCACTCCAGGCCCTTTTGCTCTGGGGTCCATTTGGGTCACCCCTCACATTTTAGTCTTTTCTCAGCTTATTGAGACTCTTTTTTTCACATGCAAATGCTTGCAGTGCAATTTATCCCAGACCCTGAGGGAACTAAGATGCTGTTTGGATCTCAGATTTCTGTTTAAATATTTAGCCTTTCTTCCTGGCTGTCTGAATCCCTCCCTAAAAACTAACAACTCTCCTAGCTGACAGTAAATTCCATCTCCATCAAAGCTTCCCCTGGCACTTGTGTGTCTGGACAATCAGTTCATGCCTTGCCTGACTCTGTTTTGCAGCCAGTCTGACAACTCCCAGCACAAGGACCCTGTGCAATGCAGGAGAGGCTGCCCAGGGGTGTTGTGGAGTCTCCATCTCTGGAGATGTTTAAAACCTGCCTGGACATGTTCCCGTGCGACTTGATCTAGGTGATCCTGCTGTGGCGGGGGCATTGGACTAGATGACCTTTTGCGGTCCCTTCCAATCCCTAATGCGATTCTGTAATTACCAGCCCTGTGTGTGATGCTTTGGCTGCTGCTTCACTACCAGGATGTATCTGACAGGTCTGACCCAAACACACATTTTTTATTCTTGAAGGTTCCACTGCCATGCTTGCTCCTGGGGCATCACTTGGGACCCTGCTCTGGGCTAGCTTGGCAATGTATGTGCCCAAAGTACTGGGGAATAATCTGATGCACACCCGCTCCTGATCAAGCTACACTAAAATCTGTGAGGACTGACAAACAAGGAAACTTGCAGGGAAAGCTGGCTTTCTGCCTCTTACCTGTTAAGCTCATTAAAGGTAGCTTTTAGCATCAAGCCAGACAAACCATGAACAGCTAAGACAATACTGAACATCAGCGTAGATAGGGAAGCAGACCCTTGGGTATGTCCTCTTGCAGCTGACCTTTCCAGGAGCCCTCTCTACCACCAACACACGGACTATGAGGCTGGCTTCTGAATTACATGTTCCCTGGAAACTTGTCTCATTAAACCAATATAAATGTCTTACTGTTTCCTACTTCAAGTGGCTATTCTGGGCTAAAAACCAACTGGACTGTTAGGAATTATTAGGAGAAGAACAGAAAACAAACCAGAGCCTCTCTAAAAATACATCTCAAATATCATGTCTGCTTCAGCCCTGCTGTCTGAGGCAGATGCAGCAGAGCTAGAAAAGGTGCAAAGGTGACCAGAGGAATGGATCAGTTTCCAAGCAGTGACCAAGTAGATACGTCAAGTCTCTTCTAGAAAGGAGGTGAGTAAAGCATGGGTCTATAAAGTGCAAAGAGTGTAAGGAATGGATATTCACTTGCAATACCAGTCATTGGACCCGTAGACAGATAGACAGAAAGCAAACAGCAAAAAGTAACAGTGGAAGAAAACCCCTCCAATGCTGTCAAACACAATGATAAAAGTGGCTAAACAAATTACTGGTACTGTGAGCCAAATGCAGGGCCACAAGCTAGTGCTCACTGCCCCCCTGTCCCCAGTATTGAAGAGTGACCATTGTAACTTTATTAGGGTCATACTGAATCCAGGTGCTTCTGGTATATGGTGAACTGGACAGTTGAAAGACCCTCAGTCACCCCTAAACAGAAGAAGGCATGATTGGCCACCTACAAGTCAGGAGACCCTGGCACTTAGAACTCGAAGATGTTAATTGAGAGGCTATCAACTTAGTTGAACTATCCTCATTATATTTACTGTAATACTCGTTATAATACTAAAAATCACCCTCACAGGTCAAATAGCCCCTGACCTGGGTGAATCTCACCTCTCCCGAGCAAGTATAATAAAAGGTAGTTGCACTGCTAACTTGGATACGAAGCCAGGAATTATTTGGCCAATTCACTTTAGGACTGAAGCTGTGATCACCAGTAGAAACTTGATAAATAACGAATATATTCATGGTGCTTTTGCAGCTTGGGCAGCTCACTTTGTGGATGACCACCGAGCTCCCACCTCTGCACAAACCTGCAGTGAAGGAACCCCTTGGTTCTGGGAGTGGATGAGCTGCTGGTTCATCCACTGGGTGAAAGAGCTCAGATTTCAGGATAACACTGGGATGCTCTGTGAGGTCTCTCTTCCAGCCCTGCACAGTTAACCGTCTCAGACACCATCAGAGGTATTATTCTGAAGATGGCTTTAGACTGTCTGAAACACATCACAAAGGTTCTGCAGGTTCCACAGCTGCTCTTTAAGTGCGGCCCCAGCCTGAGCGGGGCCCGGCCACGGGCGGCTGCTGCCACCTCCCGGTCCCTCTGGACCGCCGCGGCGACCCTCGGGAACGGCCCGATCCGGCAGTTGCATCCCCCAAAAGATGGGTCCACACACACACGCCCAGAGCAGCCGTGCCCGTGCTGCAGCTCGCCCTATCATAGAATCATGGAATCACTAAGGTTACAAGAGACCTCCAAGAGACCTCACCAAGTCCAGCTGTCAACCCAACCCCACTCTGCCCACTGAACCCTGTTCCCTAGGGCCACATCCACGAGCTTTTGAACATCTCCAGGGATGGTGATTCTACCACCTCCCTGGGCAGCTTGTTCTAATCTCTGATCATTCTGTCAGCGAAGAAATTTTTCCTGATGTTCAATCTGTTGTGACATTGTTGTGGATGTCTATTACAGGCCACCAGATAAGGATAAGGAAGTTGATGAGGTCTTCTACGGGCAGCTGACAGCAGCCTCATAGCTACAGGCCCTGCTTCTCATGGGGGTTTTTAATTATCCTGATATTTGCTGGAAGTTGCACTCAGCTAGCCACCCACAGTCCAAGAGGTTCCTCCAGTGCTCTGGTGACAATTTCCTGATGCAAATGGTGGAGGACCCCACAAGGAGAGGAGCGCTGCTGGATCTTGTACTCACCAACAAGGAGGGACTGGTTGAAGGAGTGAAGACTGAGGGCAGCCTTGGTTGCAGTGACCATGAGATGGTGGAGTTCAGGGTCTCATGTGGTAGGAACAGAATACCTAGC
>JAOXOE010080879.1:0-27578 GCA_028565055.1 Phoeniculus purpureus
CTCCCCTCTCCCGCACCGCACCGCCCCGCACCGCCCCGCACCGCCCCCGGCCGCGGCGGCCATGGGAAATGTAGTCAGGGGCTGCCGGCCGCAGAGGACTGTGACGGGCAGGAAGGGGACCTTGGAGCGGAGCTGGCCTCGGGCACCCCCCAGCATTCCCCGACAGTCCCCGGCATCCCTTCGCATGGCCCTGGCATCGCCCCTCATCCCTCCGCATCCTTTGTCACGGCCTCAGCTTCACCTGGCATCCTCCCAGCATCCCTCTGCCACGCCCCAACGTCCACCAGCAACCCCCAGCGTTCCTCTGGCACACCCCAGCATCCCTCATCATGTCCTTAGTACATCTCCAGCATCCCCTGGCATTCCCCCTCCCCTGACATCCCCTCAGCATCCCTTGGCACGGCCCCAGCCTTCCCCCCAGGATCTCAGGGATTCCCTTGGCACCCTCTACCATCCCTTTCTATCTCCTCTCCCAGCATCTCCCATCGCTGCTCTCAGGACTGCTGGGAATTTGGTGTGCTTGGGTGTCTGATGGGTTTAAACAGCCTCTCACTACTGAGCACCCCCTGGCAGCCTGAGCAGGAGATGGGGACAGGGCTGGGGTGGCTAGGAGACCTTGCTACCTGGCTGGTCTGTGCCATCTGCACTCTGCAGACCCTGCAGCCTCCCACACCATCATATTGGCACATGCCTGGGGCACTGAAGGCCAAAAGGGCTGCCCTGCTCATGCTGGCATCACTCCTGCTCTGATGGACACTTGGTGTGGAATAAAAACTGAGATGCTGGTTAATCCTTGTGACGGTGTGAACCTGCCTGGGAAAAGCCCCACTGATGCTGTCTGCAGGCACCTGCATCCTCCCCATCCCTCTCTCCCCACCCTGCTTTGGGGTTCAACCCCTAAAGAGGTTCTTGCAGGGTAGAGCAGGGACCCAGCAGCAGCCAGGCTTGGGCAGCAGAGTCCCTGCTGTGGTTCTGCTTTGGAACCCCATTATCATCAGGGCTTTTCCATATGTCCATGTCTCACTTGGCTAAAAGGCGGTCAGGATACCCACACTCACTGCTGGACCCTGCAGAAGTCTGCTTCATCACAGCCCTTGGCTTTCCCGTCTGCAAAATGGGGCAAAGAAGCTGCTCCCAGAATATTTACAGCTTTCTTTAGGATCAATGGGACTTTCCCTGCAGTCAGCAGCTCCCACACTGTGACCACCCCCTGAAATAGAGTGCTGGTCTGCTGCAGCTATTCCAGTCTCTTGTTTGTGTGCAGTTCCTTCCCACTTGGTCTGTTGGTGCCACCTCAAGATATTCCCAGGGTTTTTTGGGGTTTATATTACCCTCTCTCCCCATTCCCTATCCCTTGCTAAGCCCACTTGTGCAGGCAGCACCCCACACCCCTCTGGGCTCTCTCCAATGGCAGCAGCTCCTGAGGCTGTTTGGCTGGGGGTCTGACATGTCAGGGCTTGTGAAATCGGGCTGTTCTGAGGAAAACCCCTAATAACCTCCCCTGGCAGAGCTGTTCGGGACAGAGCGAGGATGCTCTCGGTTGACATTAAGCCCCAAGGAGTGATGACAGGACTGAACCCCCCTGAGACTGCCTGGAGATTACAAATAAGAGGAGCATCAGTGAGAACAGCTTCAGCCCCTGCAGTCCTGGGCTGGAGCTCAATCCCAGCCCCATATCCTACTGCTGCTTCTCCCAGCTCCACTGCACTTACTGCACCCTCTGTCTCAGGAAGGGAAGCCCCCACCCAGTGTCTCACAGAGCAAGGGACTGCAGCTCCCTAAGGATGAGGTTTGGCTCTGCCAACCCTTGTGCCTTGGCAAGTCATGCAGGAACACCTGCATATGATGTGGGAGGGCATACGATGGGGGAACTTCTCTGCTTTGGGGCTGGGGGAGGTCTGGGCTGCTGGGGGCAGGGGGAGTTGTGCTGGGGAATGCTGGGACCAGCAGCAAGGAGGATGCTCCAGAGATCCCTCATGCATCTGGAACTAAATTAAGTGTGAGATTTGAATTCCAGTGTCACACAGGGGATGAGACTGAGCTCCATATAGGGTCACTGTGATGGAAGGGACAAGGCTGGAACACACTAGGACTGGTGCTGGCAGCACCTCCAGCTGTGCTAAGCTGCTCTAGAGCGATGGGATTGAGGGACCAGGGCTCCATCTGCAGCCTTCAAAGCTTCTGATGGTGCTCAGTGTGGGATCTGCTTGGGGACTGTACCCAGGGCAATGGGGTGGGATGGGGCACCCTGGGGTGCTTTTCCTCCTTGGGCTGCTGTGAGACTTTCAGAGCATCATGTGGCATAATGAGGATACTTGAATATTGTTCATACTGTTGCTGTGGCATCTCCCCTAGCATCAGCTGGTGCAGGCTCAGCACTTAGCTCTTTTTTCCCGCTCCTAGTTGCACCATTACTGCAGGATGGCAAAACGGGATGTTTTATGTGGTGTCTGGGAGTGGATACTGGGAATTTTGGCTCCTTAGAAGGGGTTTGGAGAGCTGCGCAGTTCCAAGCTGTGGTTCCCACCATGTGTTGAGACATCACTGGAGAGACACCTTACCGCCTTTCACTGCAGCAGGAGGGGTAACATTCACAGACACAATGCTAGGAAAAACCTAGTAAAGGTGGTCACCTTCTCCTGGCTCAAAGGCAGCTTCAAAACTCACATCAGGGTTGGTAATTCTTCTCTTCACCAATGCAGTGGTGCCAATAAGGTCAGTCTGACCACCCCAGCTTTAACTCTCTTGCCTTACACACGTGATGACTGAGCTGTCCCTTTCATCCACCCCACAACCATCCCAATGTCAATGAACCTCAAAGATCAGATAATGTTGTCCCAGATGGGTCAAAGCAACCCATGTTAGTGGGAAACCACATGATAGTTAACAGCCCTGATGAGAAACAGGCACTAGCCCAGCTACGCTCACCCAGAGGTGCAGCACAGGCTCCTCCTGACCCACAGCCAGCCGTCTGTGACCCAAATGGCTCCTAAAACACATCACAAGCAAATATGATAGGCCTCTTCCTCAGGCTTTGGTGGGCACTGGTGGGAATGTGCCAGGAGCAACAGCCTGTGCCCTATGAGCACTGGGGCTGCTCCCTCAGCTGTTGTCCTTCCCCATACACTGATAAGGTTCTTTGCGACAGAGCTTGAACTGTATTTCCCTGTGTTGTGTCCCAGGAGGCAGCAGCAATGCTGACCATGATGGAAGTGCTGCCTGTGCAATCCCTGCCCTGGGAAATCTGCAGGAAAGGGAGGCAGGAACCAGGCAAGGTGGCCAGAGGGCTCCCAGTAAGGTCCCATCCCTTGTCATTTGGTTACTGGGCACCTGCCTGCTGTGAGTGACCCTGGCTGAGCCTGGCTAGAACCACCATCCTGCAACTATCATCAAAACCCCTGCTCTGGCCTCCCTGAGCTGCTGCTGGAGCACAGGGCATCACTCCCCCACATCTCTGGGCTCCTCAGCAGAGCAGACACAGAGACCTGTTGGAGCACGGCCAGGGGAGGCCCCAGAAATGCTGCTCTGAGGGTGAAATCTGCTGCTGTGGGACAGGCCAGGAGAGTTTGGGGGGATTTAGCTGGAAAAGTGAAGGTCCAGGGAGACCTTAGTGCAGCCTTTTGGTGCTGAAAGGGGCTGGTAAGAGAGATAGGGGATGCTGTGACAGGACAAGGGGTGATGGTTAAACTAAAAGAGGGAGATTCAGACAAGAGACTAGGAAGAAATACCTTACAGTGAGGGTGGTGAGACCCTGGCCCAGGGTGCCCAGAGAGGTGGGAGAAGCCCCATCCCTGGAACCATGCCAGGTCAGGTTGGGCCTTGGGGCTCTGAGCAACCTGCTCTAGTTGGCAATGTCCCTTCCCACAGCATGAGAGCATTGGACTGGATGAGCTTTGAAGATCCTTCCAACCCAAACCAGTCTGTGGTCCATCATAGACCCAAACCAGTCTGTGATGGGACCAGGAGGCACCAGCCTCTCCACTTCCCAGTTTACCCCAGTTCAAGTGTAAATAATCATGGATGTGAGGAGGAAATTCTTCACTGTGAGAGTGGTGAGAGTGGTGAGAGCCTGGAATGGGTTGTCCAGGGAGGAGGTTGAGGCCCCATCCCTGGAGGTGTTTAAGGCCAGGCTGGATGAGGTTCTGACCAGCCTGATCTAGGATCGGGTGTCCCTGCCTATAGCAGGGGGTTTGAAACTGGATGATCCTGTGGTCCCTTCCAGCCCTGACTGATTCTGTGATTCTATAGTGACTTATGGTGGGGAAGGTACTTTCATCTTAAAGCCTGTGTTGCAGGTGCTTAGAACATCTAGAAAACAGTATGGATGTGTTCCTGTGTGACTTTGGTCTAGGTGATCCTGCTGTGGCAGGGGGATTGGACTGGATGATCTTTCGAGGTCCCTTCTAATCCCTAATCATTCTAAGATTCTATGATTCTATAATTCTATGATTCAGGAACCAGGAAGAAACAAGGGACCAAATTCCCTGGCAGCAGGGTATCTCTGCAGTTCTGTGCCCAGGCAATGGTGCCACATCCCACTCCTCGCTGTGCCCACTTGGATTTGGCCGCTGTCTCCTGGCATGATGCCACAACCTGCAGCCACCTCCTGGGGAAGGGCAGCTCTGCCCCACCTGCCATCTGCTCACCTGGCTCAGCATCGCCTGTCCTGCCGTGTTGCATATGGCACCGGAGCTGCCTTTTCTGGATGGGGAATGAATGCTGCTGCTGCTTGGGACCATGCTGGTGGCTTCCACTGAGGGTCCAGCTCCTGTCTCCCTCCTGCTTCCACTCCCTGTTTTGCCTGTGGCTGGCTGCGACACAGATGCCAGAAGTTATATCCCCTGGGAGACGGGACCTGTCCGACATGGAGACGTGCCCAGAGCCCCTTGTTCTCAGCCCAAAGCCATGTGGGTCAGTGGTATGGGTGTGTGGGGCATATCAAACTCCACTCTGTCCCCCTGGGTTGGAGGGAAGGGGCAGGGACCCCAAGCCCAAATCTGAGGGACACAGTGTTCCATCCACAGGGACATGGTGCTAGTGCCAGGTCACCACCCCTGCCCCTTCAGTGCACCGCTACAGACATGTGCATCACACCCGGAGCTATTTTGTTCCTTTCTGGGAATGAACACATTCTGATGAGGTTTATCAGTGTCACAAATACACACAGGCTCAAGGCATGGGTGCCCTGGGTAAGGATGCAGAGTGCTTGTAAGCTGGCAGAGGAGAAGGGCAGGGAGAGGATTTATTTTGTCCTCACCACAATGATTGCAGGAACAGTGAACAACAGGCCAGGAGGGTGTTGGGGTGGTGCAGCTGCCCCATATTTTATGGAAAATAAGAGATCCCCTCTAATTTACATCCTTTAAATGATTTTGATAACAGCTTGCTGGCAATCCTACTGGGATGCCCATCTTGGGGACAGTGGGAGGGTGGTAAAGGGTCTGCTGATTCTCCATGCCCACGACACAGGATTCACTCTCTCCAAACCTTTCTGGATGGGACTTGGTCTCCTGGCATGTTCCCACAGGCAACCCACAAGGCAACACAGCTTGGAAAGCTGCATCATCTCATTTAGAAACAGCACCGTGTCTGAGAACTGGGAGTGCGACTGGACCAGTGCATGTGGTGCCGTTAGGAAAAATGTTGCAGGGAGAACAGCTCCTCTCATGGAGTGTTCTAGAGCACAGAACAGCCCCTTCTGTCCAGTCTGACCCAATGCCAGCAGCCCAAACTCGTCCTCCTGTCCCAGCCAGCCCTGCTCTCCAGGCAGTCACAGGCAGAGGTTACTGCTGTGTAATGAACCAAGTACGGGTGTTGCTGTGAATCCCCCGCAGCCGCCCCTCACTCCTTGCGCCTGGTGTGGGGCAACAGGGGAGAAGATTAAAAGTTAAAACACTGTGGGGAAGTTTAATAATGTTTTTCAGTTCAATCACCAACTCGGAGCTTGAGGTGGTTTCCCACAGTGGAGATGAATTCCCACTCACTGCTGATTCACTCAGTTGACTCAGTGTGGAGTGTGGTGGCTGGGGTGTCCATGTGCCTGCAGCTCAGGACCATACTCTTTGGTGCGTGGCTCCAGTCAAGTGTTAACAGACACGATGAAGCTGTTGCTTCTCGGACTACATGAGTCCAGGAGCTCCTGAGTGACCAAGAATACTGCTTCAGTTTTCTCCAGCCACAGTTTGTGTGATGGGCCATGGGCTGGGCTCCACATAAAAGGTTTTTCAGCCATTTTATTGCTCTTCGAGTGCCCTATGCTGCCCTTCTCTGCATTCAAGGGAGTGGGTGGAGTAGAAGACACAGCTCTGGTGGTTTAGTTGTATTTCTCTGCAAAATCACTGATGCACAAGGAGAGATGTTGGAACGTAGTTACTGGTGCTCATAATTTGTGGAGGAGCCCACCAGGACAGAGATAATATTGATGATCTTCATTACAAGGGCCAAAATGCCATGAAAGCTTGAGGGGACTTGTGGCCAAGGAGGGGGATGTGGCCTGGGGAGCAGGTGGAGGGTCAAATGTTTTTTCTGTACTGGGATGGCTCATGAGGTGTGTGTGGCCACACCAGGGGCCCAAAGCCATGCTGAAGGTCTGGAGCCTCTGTACTTGATGTGAACTCCTCATGAATGACTTCCTGGTAACTCAAGAAATGATTGTTTCTGTGGTGGGGTCAGGTTGATGGTTGGACTGGATGATCTCGTAGATGTCTTCCAACCTTAATGATCCTATGATTCCAAGATTGGGGTTATCTTCTCACCCAGCTGTCTTGAGATGAGTGACCTCCATGTGCAGCTTTGGAGAAGAGTTGATCTTGCAAGCACTTCAGTCTCAGCCCATCTTCCTCTGGCCTTCTGTGCAAGCTCTGGTCAATGGGCAGAATGTCCATCTCTTGGGTTTTTCCTGGCCACCGAAGGAATCCAAGGAAAGGCTGCAGTCCCTAATGACCCACCATGGCTGTTCTTGATGCTGGGATTCTGCTCTGCTCTGGTACAGATCACCCACTGCTGCCACTGTATTAAAATTAAACCCGTGGTGGAACAGAGTGAGCTGAAGATTATATTTATTGAATAGAAACACTAATTGTTTTATCTTCCTGCTTGAATTCTCTCCCCCTGCTTGGCCAGACAGGAGGCAGCACCACCTGCCTGCATCCCTCATGTGCAGCAGGACCCATCCGTGGTATCTCACAATGCTTCTTGAGAACTTTGAGATGGTTTGTGGACGTTAGGACCAGAAGAAACACTAGAGGAAGACTTGTGAACCTCGTGGAAGGAAACAAGCCACAAAAAACCAGACCAAGCCATCTGCTTCATTTAAAAGCAACGTGTAGATGCACAAAAGAAGGTCTGGATGCCTCTCCAGGGCTGAGCCCTCAAGGGGTGCAGGGTTGGTTCAGCAGGGATCCTAAAGCTCAGAGCCCTGCTCAGTGACCATGCTACCAGGTGATCACTGGGAGCCAAGACCACAGCAGGCTGATACTACCCGTCTCCAACACTCATCTGCCACAGCGGGTGGCTCAGCTGAGGATCAAACCTGAGATGCCAGGAGAGAAATAACAGCACAAGGACAGGAGAAGGGGACCTACTCCCTGATGGAACCAACCACAACACATTTTCCTTGAGACAAATCAAGACAAGGAGGTAGAGAGAAGGTCTTATCACTCTCTGTGACTACCTTAAAGGAGTCTGGAGCAAGAGGGAAAATCAGTTCAACCAGCTGACAAATGATAGAACTAGAGGGAATGGCCTGAGGTTGCACCAAGAAAGATTTAGATTGGATATTAGGAAGAATTTCTTCACTGAGATTCTGTTTCAGTAACTAATTTACTGAGTTACCAGGCATTGCAATGGGTTGCCCAGGGCAGTGGTGGAGTCCCCTTCCCTAGAGGGATTTAGAAGTCCTGTAGACAGAATGCTTAGGGCTACAGTTTAGCTGAGGACTTGCCAGTGTTGGGTTAGAGATTGGACTTGATGATCTCAAAGGTCTTTTCCAAACTACACAATTCTGTGATTCTGTAAAGCTTTGCTCTCACAGGGCTGGGGCAGTCAGTGGTGTAAAACAGTTTTTTGGAGTTATCCCATAGCAAACTCCATAAATGAGCCCCTAGAAGCACGAAAGACACGTCAGTGCCATGTTGCTGCGGAGATACAGCCCCAAGAGACGAGATGACAGCAATGACAAACGACACTGGCCCCATAATTACAGCCAGACTCCATTGCACTCAGTGCTGCTGCATTATTAAGAGCAACCAGAAATACTCCCAGCTTAGTCATTAGCCAGCCTGGGCTGGACAGAAAGCGGCTGCTGTGGCTGTCTCAGCCCCAAGCTTGCAGACGGGAAAGGGAGAAGAGATGGAAATGGTTTGCAGCTATTTTTACATTCCCTTCATTCAGTGCAATTGAGGCCTTGGTGTGAGCAGAGCACCTCCGGTGGCTCTGAGCTGCTGGCGGGGGGAAATTGCATTAGGATGGGATTAATTGACTTAGTGGCTGTGCGATAGCTTAGTCTAAAGAACATGAGTGCAGGGGAACCCGCTTTGCTTCACAGCCAAGGTGGGGTGTGAAGCTGGGAGGAGCTGGAGGTCGTGGAGGAAGGCTGGGCTTTGCAAAGCTCAGGCTGAAACCTTGCAGGATGTAACAGCTTCCCACGGTGCTGCCATAAGAGCTGTGCTTGAAAGCCTCTGAGCCAGAAGTCTGACATCTTCATGAATGACCTGGATAATGGAGCAGAGCGCAAGTTGGCAGATAACACTGAACTGGGAGAAGTGGTACACCAGTGGTACTGCCCACTAGAGGGACCTGGCTGGGCTGGAGAAATGGACTGAGAGAGACCTAGGGAAGCTCAGCAAGGGGAAGGGCCAAGTCCTGTCCCTGGGGAGGAGCAGCCCCAGGCATCAGGACATGCTGGGGCCACTCAGCTGGAGAGCAGCTTGACAGATATGGCCCTGGCTGTACTAGTGGAGACCAGATGATAGGACAGCAATGCAGTCTCACAGCAAGTCATAGAATCACAGGGCTGGAAGGGACCCCCAAAGGTCAGCTAGTCCAACCTCCCTACAACAAGCAGGACCATCACTCACCAGACCACACTGCTCAGAGCCCCAACCAGCCTGACTGTGAATGGCTCCAGGGATGGGGCCTCCACCACCTCTCTCGGCAGCCTGTTTTAGGGATCCCCCACCCCCAGATTCAAGAACTTTTTTCTCCTGTCCAGCCTCAATCTGCCGTTTTCCAGCTTCAAGCCATGACCTCTCGTCCTATCACTCCCTGCCCTTGTGAACAGTCTTCCCCACCCTTCTGACAGCTCCTTTCAGGGCTGGGAAGGTCGCTAGAAGGTCATAGAATCACAGAATCATTAAGACTGGAAGAGACCTCCAAGATCAAAAGGCAGTCACCAGTCTTCTGAACTGCATCAGGCAGAGCACCAGCTGCAAGTCAAGGGGCAGTGTTGTGTCCCACACTGGGGTCCCCAGAAAAAGAAGAACTTGCATGTGCTGGAGTGAATTCAGCAAAGAGTGAGGGCCTGGAGCATCATCCCGGTGAGGAGAGTTTGAGAGACAGTTCAGCCTGGAGATGGCTCGAGGAGATCCTACCCATGTGGATAAGTGCTTGACGGAGAGGTAAAGGAGACAGGGCCAGAGTTCTCTAAGGTGCCCAGAGGCAACAGGCACAAACTGAAATACAGGGAGTTCTCCTTAAACATAGGAAAACACCATTTTACTGTGAGGGAGATCAAACACGGGAGGAGGTTGCTCAGAGAGGTGGTGGAGTCTCCATCCTTGGAGCTATCCGAAGCTCAGCTAGACGTTGTGTGGAGTAGCCTACTTCAGGCTGGACCAGGAGGTTGGAGGAGATGACCTCGAGAGGTGCCTCCAGCCTCAGCAACTCAGTGTTTCTGCAGCTGTGAGTCCCCTGTCAGACTCCATTCCTGGTTGTACCATGGGTCTGCTCCCCATCCTCCTCCTCAAGATGTGGACCAAGCTGTAATCCCCACTGGTGTTTTATGACACTGACTGCAGAGAAGGAATTGCTGAGAAACAGCAATGACCATTATGATTTCCTACAGCGGATCTTCCTAGATCAGATAACCCAGACGGTTTATTGACTTCTTTATTTAACTGGAGTCATTGTCTCTCACTTCCACAGCACTGATTTTGCCTCAAAGCTTTTTCACATCCACATCTACACCAAAAAGTACCCCATGAGCATCATCTCTTCTAACTCCTTGACCCCACCTCTCTGACATCTTCTGTCCGATCCCACAACGTGACTGTTTGAGCAGAGCTTTTCCCCATCCCTCAAAGCCACAGTGGGTCTGGCAGGAGCTGGGCTCCATACTGGCACTGGTATGGGCACAGCCAGGACCAGAGGTGCCCCCTACATCCCAGAACCATCCAGATCATGTGGGGCAGGTCTGGGATGCTCTGTTCCCCTATTGCTTTTACACCTTATTTCTGTGTGAGTTTAATCTCCAAACATGACTTTGAATTGAAATCCAAGTTCCCAGCAATTTCTAAATTTATGCTTTATAGTTTTAGGAGTCAAAATATTCTCCCTTGTTTTGTTCATGTATTGTGCGTCCTTCCAAGTGGGTTTTTTGCTGACCTTTTCCTGCTATTTTAGTTTTGGGGGCAGAAAGTTCTCACCAGCTGCTGCTGAAAGGATCCCAGAGCCTGACAGGAGTGTCTCTACATCCCCCTGCTCCCCAAAAGCCCTTGTGTGAAAATCATCAGAAAGATGAGCACAGTGCCAATGGCTTTGGGGCCATATGAAACAATTTGGTTTCACTTCAGGTCCCAGCCAGGCAAAGTACGAAAGTGGAGGGGCCAAAGCCCATCTGTGCTCCTCACTCCTGAGCTCTCTTCAGCCAAAAGGGCATAAAAGTTTAGTTTAGTCCACAACTTTTACCTTTCCTTCTTCAATCTCTTCTTCAATCCACTTGGATCAGCCTTGTCCAGGTGACATTTATAGCCCCTGGGTTTCTGTGTCTAAGACCTAAGTGCTGGGGTGTCCAAAGGCCAACTGTGCTCCCAGTTGCCTGAGACATTTTACCCTGGTTTCCTTCTCTTTCCAGCTGGCTTATGCTGTGGGAAATCTGTGGGGCTGCTGCCTCTGATCAGCCCATGGGCTCCTGCCCTCACTGGGCAGAGCCAATGTAGCTGGGGCAGTCACTGCAAAACCTGCCAGCTGACACTTACTGGGACCAAGCAGAGTAGTGTGACAGACACCTCGGAGGGATGGAACCCATCCGAAGGGACTGGGACATGCTGGAGAACTGTATCTGTGTGAATCTCTTGAGGATCCATAAGGCCAAGTGCAAGATCCTGGACCTGGGTCAGCGTAATCCTGGATATCAGCACAGGCTGAGAATGAAGGGATGGAGAGCAGCCCTGTAGAGAAGGAGTCCGGATGCTGGTGGATGAAAAGCTGGACAAGAGCTAGCAGTGTAGACTTGCAGCCATGGGTTGGTCAGGGACTGCGTAGGGAGTCAGGGAGGGTATTTAGCCTCTCTGCTCTGCCCTGGTGAGACCTCCCCTGTAGGACTGGATCCAACTCCAGGCTCCTCAGCACAGCAGAGACCTGGAGCTGGTGGAGTGGGGCCAGAAGAGACCCCAAAAATGACCCAGGAATTGAACCCTTCTGCTATGGGACAGGTCGGGATAGTTGTGGGAGTTCGTCTTAAGAAGAGAATTTTGGGGGTGGGGGTATCTTAGTGCACCCTTACAGGGCTTAAAGGGGCCAGTAAGAGAACTGCGGACATGCTTTTCAGACGGGACCTCGTACCAGGACAAGGAGTGATGGTTAAACTAAAAGAGGGAGATTCAAACTAGAGAGAAAGAAGAAAATGTTTGCACTGAGGGTGGTGAGACCCTGTCCCAGGTTGCCCAGAAGGGTGGAGAAGCCCCATCCCTGGAACCATCCCAGGTCATGTTGGGCCTTGGGCTTCGGAACAACCTGCTCTGGTTGAGGATGACCCTGCTCACTACAGGGCGTGGAACTGGATGAGCTCTGAAGGTCCTTTCCACCCCAACCCTACCATGCCCCTGTGCCTCCCGGCTGCAGCTCTCAGCGCCCAGCTCCGTTTACCCTCGCCGTCTCCTAGCAGCGGCAGCAGCCCCGAGGCGCCGGCGTTGGGCGGGGGCAGCCCCGGACGCGGCTCCGATCCGCGGGGCCAGGGAAGGTGCCGGCGGCCATCCCGGTGCCAAATGGTTCTGTCTGCGTCCGAGACTGGGCAGACTGGGCGCCAGCGCGGATTTTCAGGTGATGCTTCATTCACTACTTGTCAGGCAGGAGACTGCAGCACAACCCTCGGAGCTAGGACAGATTGCGGGGAGGGGACGGTCCCTTTTTGAGGTCTTAGAGTGGAGCCGGAGAATGGCAACAGAGCTGGGGAAGGGTCTGGAGCACCAGTGCTCAGAAGAGGGGTTAAGGAAACCGGTGGGGTTTAACTGGAGAAAAGGAGAGTCAGGGGAGACCTCGCTTTTGACAGCAACCTGAAATTCAGGAGGGTGGAGCGAGGTGCTGGTTGGTCGCTTCTCCCAAGGAACAGCAACAGCACAAGAAGAAACAGTCTCAGGTTGTGCCAGGAGAGGTTGAGGTTGGCTGTGAGAAACAATTTCTTCCTCCAAAGGGTTTCCCAGGCCTGGCCCAGGCTGCCCAGGGAGTCCCCATGTCTGGAGGGCTGCAAAGCTGTGGAGATGTGGGGTGAGGGACAGGGGTTAGTGGGGACCTGACAGTGCTGGGGTAATGGTTGAAATTGTGGCCTTTCTCACCCAAAGCGATTCTGTGATTCTATGATCTGGGGACTTTGGAGGTTTCAGTGTGTGAGAGGCAGATCTTGCCCTGCCAGGGCTGTGCCAGAGCCTTTCAAACACTGGAAATCTTCTCTGTTTCTCCCAGCTGAGCTTTGCGATGTGGTTGAGTTTATAAAGAACTGAAGGTAACTGTGTGGAGCTGAAGGATATTCCCCATGCCCAGGGTGCTGGCTTTTCATAGAGCCCTTCCCTGCAGAGCCAGTGGTGGAGACAAGCAGCCTGAAGCCCCTGCTGCTGCTTCTCCTTGTCTGGTGAAGGAGCTTGTGCTTGGAGACTGGTAGGGCTGGGATTATCAGCTGTTTGTGAGTATACCCTGTGTCCCTTGAGAATGTGGGGTGCTGCAGTCACTCTCTGCTTGTCCTGAGAATGAAAACCTGCCCCTGAGTTCTCTTGGGTCATACTCTGAGACAGAGCTGAGTCAGGGCTACCTTGAGGGTCCTGGAGCTAACTGTACCTGGGTTCCTTTGAGTCACCTGCAGCAATCTGGTAGCTCCTGATGCCGCTGCTCTGGCTGCTCCCTGCTCTCTCAGGTACCTTATTGCAAGGGTCAAATTGTCCACACAGACAGTACAAAGGGGAACTGCGTCACCAACACAGCATGCTCTGTCCCTACCAAGGTCCCTCAGGGTCTTCCTTCCCACCTGGTATTTCCATCTGTGAAGAACCCTGGCTACTCTTCAAGGCAGTGGTAGATAGGAAGACTCCTCGCTCTGCCCTCAGACCCTGCAGGTGTCAGAGATCCTGCAGGACCCTGAGTGTTTCCAGCATTTTCCTCTGAATGGTGTAGAACTGAAAGCATCAGCAGAGTCAGATTAAGACTCACCAGCTCTTGCAGTGCACAGCTAATGGCCCTGCTGTTAATAGCCACTGGAGCTCAAGCATTTAGAACACTGAAAATCCTTCTCTCTTCTAGGTGGTCAGCCACCAGCAACAGTCTTCTGGCCCCAAAACACCAAGTGCCTCACCCAGGAGGGTCCTGATGCAGAAGACAAATTGTCTATTATGTCCTTAGCTGATCACCATGATTCCTGCATCTTTCCAGTCACCTGCTATTGTCAGCCAATGCAAGGACCTCCTTCGCTGCCTGCCACCTCATCTGTCACTGTACATCCTGGGTAAAGTCACTGTGGGGTTCCATGGGTGATTTCCCCTAAGGGTGGACAGGGGTTTGTCAATCTGTCCTTTTAATTCCTCAGGGTTTTTGGATCAAAATTCTCTCAAAGCATGTGCTGAAGTGAGTAGATGCTGGGCTTTTCTGGCCAGAGAAGTCAGCAGAGAGCGTGTGTGTCAGAGCGCAGTACAGGAGAAAATCCTTTATCTGCAGGTATGATGTCTGCCCTTCTGCCACCGCTCTGCACTTGACAAAGAGGGGGGTTTTCTGCCCTGCCCAAGACACTTTCATTAGAGGCCACCTCCCACTTTTGCCCTTTTCCTTTCTCCTCTATGTGCAGAGCTGAGCCAGGTTAGATGTCCACGCTGTCACAAGCATCACATCAGAGCAGCCTTCACTGACCTTTAGAGCCTAAAAACTATAAAAATGTTCCTGTAATCAGGAAAGCAGGGTTTGGTCACCAGTGCAACACTGGATTTTCAGGAACTAGGGGAAACAAGACAGAGCTATGGATGTGTTCCTGCGTGATCCTGCTGTCGCAGGGGGATTGGACTAGATGATCTTTCAAGGTCACTTCCAATCCCTAATGATTCTATGATTCTATGACTCCTTGAGACAGCTCTGGAATGGGCTTTAGCTGCTGCACACAGGCAGATGGGTCATGCTTGGCTTCTCTGCAAGAGGTCAGAGCTGGGACACAGCAAAGCAGAACTTCTACTAAAGGCTCATCCTGTTTAGTCTGGTCCTGCCTTACATCAGCCTAAAGAGAGAAAATCAAGAGGTTTTTTGCATCGGAAGAGAGCAGAGAAACCTGAGCTCTGTGCTGCTGTTCGAAGAAGGCTCAGTGCAGGGGTTCACACATGAAAAAGGAACTGTGACTATTGATAAAGGTGATGTGAGATCCCCACATTTCAGTGAGTTTCGATTCTGAGTCAGCTGAGTGTTCACCGAAGTTGAGATGCACTTGGGACTAGAGTTTGGAGTAAACCAAAGATCAGTTACTGCTCACAAGAAGCCAAACTTTCTTCTGACAAGGGTGGAGGGGGCGGTGAATGCAGGCCAGGTCCCCTAAAAAATGAGAAGCCAGTGTTTGCAGCTTAGCCTTGAGCCTAACTCCATTGTCCCACAGACATCTTAACGTATGTGGGCACTGCAGCGACCCTGCTGCCTCTGCTGGTTTGTTCCAGGGGCTGTCCCCTAGAGGAGCAGATCCAAACTACACCAGAACAGTCCATGTGACAGTTCCCCAGTTAAACGAAGAGGGTGATGCCATTGAACTGGAAGACCACGGGTCTGAGAGTAAAGAAAAGGTAAGTTGGAAGTTGCTTGCCTTGCCTGGATCCTGCGTTGCTCTGTTTGGGGAGGAAGAGGACAAGGTGGCCTGACAGGACTGAGTGTGAATTTGCTTTGCTCTTCTCCCACTCCTGCTCCTGCTCTGCACCATCATGAGCAGTTCCCAAGGACTGGTGCTTGCTCAGCACCTTCGGGTCTAGGAGGGAGCCTGCACCTCTGAGCTCCTGCCTCATCTGACTGTGTCTCCTGGTCAAATGTTCAGCTTGAGGCCAGGGGTGCTGGCAAGGCCGAGCAGCATCATGGGTCCATTTTTGCCATGGCATGGGAACAACCCTTGTTTCTGCATGACAGAAGGTTCTTGCACTCTAGGTGTTCTGTACCAACACCTTCTGTCTGTGCTGGGCTCACCGCTACAGCAGGAACCAGGTTAGTGCAGTTAATACCATGGAATGCCATGTTCCTCCCTTCCTGAGTTACTTTTCCCTGTTTTTTTTCCATCAGGGCACAGAAAACAGTCTGCAGGCAGCATATTGTGATCTGAAAACCAACACAATCCAGCTGGAAGAGAGAAATGTCTTCTGTGGCTCCTACAATATCCATGTCCTCATGGACCAGTGAGTAGACTGCCCAGCTGTAGAGTCAAACAGCAGCTTCTGCAGAGCTGTCCCATCCCCTGTGATGGTTGTGTGAGAATGTATGGCTGGAGAAGGGTCTCACCAGGAGTGGTATAAAATCCTCAGTGTCAAACCCAATTTTTCTATAGAGCCTCCCTGCCCTCAAGCACAAACATGGGGAGGGCAGAATAAGGGACCTTGGTTGCAGTGCCCACACCAGCTTAAGAGGATTGACCATTGGGTTGCTTGGTGAAGACCACTGAGCATCAGAGAAATGCCTGTCATAGCCTTAGACCTGTGAAACCATGTCAGTTGGCTAAACCTCATTGCAGCCACTGCTTCTCTCCTAGGCCAGACCAAAACAGAGTCATCCATTACAGTGGCGGAAACTTGCTTGCTGTTGGCTCTGCAGACCGAAAAGTGCGGCTTCTTGAGGTGTTGGGAGTGAAAGAAGTGCCTCTTATGTTCTCTGGCCACGCTGGGAGCATCAAAGCCCTCTGCCTGAATGAGAAGAAAGGGTTTGTTCTCAGTGCAAGCTTTGATCTCAGTATCAGGTGAGCAGTGCTGCCTTGGGACATCATCCCCTTGGCTCATCAAGGAAAATGAAACTTGAACGCTTCCACTCCAGCTGCTCGGAATCCTCCTTCCATCACTTTCAATAGGGCAGTGAAGGAAGGACAGTAGATAAGGGACTACATCCTCCACCCACACAGGATAGCTTGCTTCCCAGTTTCACCCAGTGTGCTACTTTAGAGAGCTAAAATAAGAAGATGCAGTGATGCACAGGTTTTCCTAAAGTACCTGAAACCATGAGATACATCTCAAATAAGCAGCTGCAGAGAGATTCTGGCCTTGCTGATGTCAGCTGGGTTTCCCCGTGACATTTTAGAAGACCTAAGCAGGTTTCACAGGGTAGAACAAGAGGAAACAGCCTCAAGTTGTGCTATGGGAGGGTTAGGTTGGACAGCAGGAGAAATTTCTTCCCCAACAGAGTGGTCAGGGGTTGGAACTGGCTGCCCTGGAGGGGTTCAAACTGCTCTGGAGTAGATGTGGCTCTGGGGGACAAGGTTTAGTGGGCAGAGGGCTTAGGTTGATGATTGAACTGGATGATTTTGGAGGTCTCTTCCAACCCTAACGATTTTGTGATTCCATGGTATCAGCTGCTCCTTCCCAGGGACTGACCCCTGAAACAAGGGATGGGGATAATCAGCTCTGCCATCAATCACCAGATCCCAAGAGTGTCATGACAAGGACTGAAGAGCCAAGCAGGGGGCAGTACAGCTCTTGCATGGCAATTGCAGAGCTTCACCAAAAGGCATTAAATAGCAGGGGAAGGAGTTTACACTGACTTGGGCTCTGTCCTCCCTGCTCCAAAAGGACTGGTTGTTTCAGTACAGAGTTGAGTTTTTATCTAAACACAACAGAAACCATCTGGGCACCAGCTTTATCTGGTAAATCTCTACACATCAAGGTTGATTGAGGGTGACCATTCCAGAGGTGAAATCCAGGAGTGTTTGCAGGCAGCCTGGAGGGGAAAGAACAAATTATAGGACTAAAAATTTAATACAAATTCTGCCTGGATCATTCTAAATCCTCCAGTGGAATCCTCCTGATTTTCACCTTGTGTGCAAGGGAGAAGACCTGGGCCCATTGAGTAAATAATGACTGAACTGAGTAAGTCATCAATTAAGTTTAATCAGTGTATTCCCTTTTTGGTCGGTCCTTTGTAGATGCTGGAACATACACAGTGGTGCTTGTGTGAAAGTCTTTACTGGTCACTGTGGGACAATCACCTGCCTGGATTTACATGAGGAGCAGTTTGTGTCAGGAGCCCGGGATGGGATGGTGAAAGGTGAGAGCCAGGACTAGAGCTGCCCAGCCAGTGGTAAACAGCAAAGGGCAGAGGACATGGAAGCTGTGATGTGGGGCACCGGCAGAGTGTGAGGACAGAAGGGATTCTGTAGATCACAGAATGAGTTGTAGCATCTCATGGTTTTGATTCCAGAACAGCCTGTGAACACACACACATCCCTGGAGGGGTTCAACAAACGGGCAGACAGGGTGTTTCAGGAAATGGGTTAGTGGTTGGGGGTTGTAGGGTGGACAGTTGGACTTGGAGGTCTTTTCCAACCTTGATGAATCTATGATTCTGATTGGATCATTGAATCAATTCCCATTATTTCTGCATGTATTAAGTTTTAATGGCTCAGTGGCTATAGGGCCCAAGCAGCTCTTGGGAATGTGGGGTAAGCTGGCAGCTTTGCCAGAGCCTTCCTTAATAATAAACTTGTAGAATAAGGATGGAAAAGCTGTGCAGATCAAATTTTTGCTATGCAATTCTACTTTTTTGATCAACACTTGGCTCTGAGATGCAGGTCCAGGCTGTAACTGCAATTCCAGCAATATTTTTTAATCCATTCATTTCATTCAAGTTGTGCTCAGCAAAACTTAGCACTGGAAGCATCTGCATCTTTAATGTTTCTCCTCTCCACCCCTAACAGTGTGGAACGTTAAGAGTGGGGAGTGTCTCAAGACCCTGAAGCACTGCAGTGCTGTTTGGGTGGTTAAAACAGATGGCACCTACGTCGTTAGTGGTTGCAGCCAAGGGCTGGTGAAAGTCTGGCGTGGTGATACTGGTGCTCTGATCAAAGTAAGTTTCTTCTGAGGTGGATAAATCTCTGCTTAAATGGTCAACAGTCTTCTGTTCTGGTTTATCACAGCTTGTTGCTTTGCCAAAGATTTTCTACAAGAAGAATGATCGCCAAAACAAAACCAAAAGCAGGATGAACTGATAAAAGAAACAGTGACATTGTTTGTAAGCAAATAATACAAAATCTGAGTTGAAAACAAGTGCTAATCTTATCCCAAGGTTTGAGTTGCCTTGCTTAACCCTCAACTTTGTTCTCTGTATCTATATTTATCTTTGCTCCTGTAGAAACAGTTGAAACCTAGGAAGGGTCTAGGAGGGCTTGACTGACAGGTTTTGGGGTTGGAGGTGTGGTGTCTTATCTCAAAGTAAGAAACTGGCTGTTGGATGCAGTTGATGAAGCTGCAGCAGCTGGACAGCTGCTTTGTGATAGAAAGGCTGAGGCCAGGCTGTGAATTACTTTAGCAGGGCTCTAGGATTAATGAGTCCACATCTCTGGGAAGAGCGAAGCTCCTTCTACCTGTGGGAAAGAGAGCTGCAAATTGAATTCCATCTCAGATGAAAGACAGCCCAGCTGCAGCTGAGCCAAGTGTGCAGCTGCTCCTTTCACTGCAGTGGAAGTCAAGAGCTGAATGGATGGTCAGGCTGTCCACTCTCTTCTCTCTTGGGTGAACATTCCATCACCAAGATCTCAGTGCAGTATCATCTACCCAGCCCGTGTAGGAACGATGGAAAATGGGTGCTAATGCCATGCTGGTAGCTTGTCAGTGACAAGACCAGAATATTTCTTATATGTGACAATAAAACTAACCCCATTATCCCTAGGGTGTATTGGTGCATTCTAATAACACCCAGTAACACCACAACATGGTATAAGGTTGGTATGGCAAATGCCCTATGCAGGTTTACATCTAGATGGCTGACAACTGTTTCCTTCACTTTGCAGAAGTTAGAGGGACACCAAGGTCCCATTAAGTGCTTGTCCTTTGACCAGTGGCACCTAGTCACGGGGAGCACCGATGGATATGCCCTGGGATGGAGCATGTTGGGAAATCTGAAGCGATGCCTGATGGCTTTCCGGCACCCAAAGTAGGACTCAGATGTGTTCCAAACTGTATTCATCAGTCTACTAAATCTGTGAAGAAAATATCTCTGTTAGGAACAGAAAATGCCTTAATTATCAGTTCTCCTCATTTTCAACAATCTTCTCCATTAAAGCCACATCAGGCACTATGTGGTCACAACCAGGGTTGGCCTGTTAAGACCTGTAACAGACCAAAGTGCAAATACACAGCCACTTGTTCACAACAGGGATGAGTTAAGGCAAACAGCTCACAGTCCAATATTTCAAGGATTCCAACCCACATGTAACAGGGTGTCACTACCCGGGTCAAGACAGCCCCTGCCTCTGGTGGAGGTGGCTGGGTGACCTGCTGAGCCCTGCCAGCTGGATACTGGGGCACTTTCTAATACTTCAGTTGTATATAGGACTGGGAAACCTGTAGGAACAGATTGTTTCAATTTACTTTCCTGGGCATGAAAGTGAAATGTGAAATGTGGCAGATGGCCATAGCCATACTGGTTGCTGTGAGGATGCACTAGGTTTGGTTGGTTTGGGCATGGGGTAATGTGAAGGGCCTCACTACTAGATCTTATAAATACAACTGTCCCCCTGTACAGGGCACTGGTGAGGCCCCACTTTGAATCCTAGAGTCAGTTCTAGTCAGTGCCAGAAGGACACTGAGGAGCTGGAGCAGGTCCAGAGAAGGGCAATGGAGGTGGGGAAGGGTCTGGAGCACCAGTGCTCTGAGGAGGGGCTGAGGGAACTGGGGGAGTTTAACTGGAGAAAAGGAGGGTAAGGGGACTTTCTTGCTGTCCACAGCTCCCTGAAATTCAAGAGATTGAAGCGAGGTGGGGATTGGTCTCTTCTTCTCAGGAACAAGTGACAGAACAAGAGGAAACAGCCTAAAGTTGTGTCAGGGGAGGTTTATATTGGCCCTGAGGAACAATTTAGTTCCCAAAAGGGTTGTCAAGACCTGGCTCAGGCTGCCCAAGGCAATGGGGGAGTCGCTGTGTCTAGAGAGGTTGAGAAGCCATAGAGATGTGGGGTGAGGGATAGGGGTTAATGGGGACCTGGCAGTGCTGGGGGAATGGTGGGACTTGGTGATCTTAAAGGTCTTCCCATACTTAAACAATTCCCTGATTGTCATCAGTGATCTTGATAAGTTCCTCTGTTTAGCCTGTTGTTGAGACAGAGCTTTGCAACTCCTCCAAAAAACAGATAGTTGATGGATGGTGTCTCCTGATGAATGGACTGACACCAATGTGTCCTGTTTTCAGGGAAGTGCTGTGCCTGGAGTTCCTCTATCTCAGAGTCATCAGCAGCTGTGCTGATGGCAAGATTCGAATCTTTAACTACTTGACTGGAACCTGCCTCAAAGTGTTGATGGCCAGTAGCAGAGGAGACCCCATAT
The DNA here is from genome assembly GCA_028565055.1 of Phoeniculus purpureus. Classification (NCBI taxonomy): domain Eukaryota; kingdom Metazoa; phylum Chordata; class Aves; order Bucerotiformes; family Phoeniculidae; genus Phoeniculus; species Phoeniculus purpureus. Next base: position 20,952 of record JAOXOE010080879.1, read on the forward strand.
CCTCTTTCTGTGTTGCAGGAAACAGGTTGGTGACAACAGGTGTCTCTGAACCAAATTGGGGCAATTACACTATCATTTAAGGCATCATATATTTTCCCTTTTACTGTCCTCACAAGTAAGTTCTAAAGGGCTCTACTGCTTTGATAATCTGTGCTGAGGATGGCTGAAAAGAGCTTTTATTACTCTGTGCATTAATGTAAATTGCCTGTTTCTGCACAGCTTTGGATACAGACCCAACTGGCAAAGCTGAGTTCAGAACCCACATTTCTTATGAGGTTGGAGGACCAAGGCCTGACAAAGCTTTTGTCTGTTCCCTGACCTCTTTATGAAAACCAGTCATGGAAAATCTTTCCAGGCCTTTCATTCCTGCACCTCTAAACAGCTCCGTGTGACCAGCAGGTAGAACACTGGTGTGCTGTCAGCACGCTTTGGTCACAGCTCTAAGCCCCAGCAGTACAGGAGTTGCTGTGGCAAAAACTCACTCCATCTCAACCAGGTCCAGCACACCCCTCCCACTTAGGTGTAAATGTCCCTAATAACATGGCATCTCCAGGTGCTTTTGCAGTCACTCTGATGTCACTGAGGCCATGGTAGATAGTTTTCAGCTGCATTTTTTTTAAGCTATTTTTGCCACAATGCTGAATGAAAAAAACACCATGGAGCTGGTGCAGGGAATGAGTTAGAGACTGATGGCACTAACTGCTGCTGCTTCCTTAAACGAGTTATGGTTATCTCTGATCTGTTTAAGGCCCTGGGTGTTGCACTGCATAGAAGCAAACAGCTTTATGGGTGGTAACTGCAGTGTTGATGATCTCTGTGCTTCCCCAGGATGGTCATCAATTCACCAACTAGTCTCTTGATGTTCCAGTTTAAAGATGTCAGATGGGACAATCCCTTAGATACTGATGGAGAGATGCTGGGGAAGGACCAACAGTGCAAGGGGACTGCAGGTGGGACTTGGCTTCACCTTCAGCAAACACAAAATTATTGAGTCTGGAAAAACCCTCAGAGCTCATCCAGCCCAGGACCTGACATCACCAGCCAGACCAGGGCATTAAGGGCCACAGCTAGTCTGTCCTTCAAAACCTCCAGGGATGAGGACTCCGCCACTGCCCTGGGCAGTCCATTCCAGAGTCTGATCACCTTTTTCATGAGAAAGGGCTTCCTAACATCCAACCTAACCCTCCCCTGGCAGCTTCAGGCCCTGTCCTCTTGTCCTGGAACTGGTTGCCTGAGAAAAGTACCTGACCTGCATCTGACTACAACCTCCCTTCAGAGAGTTGAAGAGAAGGAGAAGCTTCCCCCTGAACCTCCTTCAGGCTAAACACTCCCAGCTCTCTCAGCCTCTCCTCATGAACACAACATAAGCTTGGCCAGCTGTAGTGCTGAAAAGCTGGGGAACATCTCAAAGCATCCCCTGCAGCCTTGGCAATCCACTGGTGTTTTCCAAAATGAGTTAAAAATAATTTCATGCACCCACTGCCTCCACCTGAACCATTGTACAGCCCACTGCTTTTTTAACCTCAGTCTGTTGTGCTGTCATGCTCCTGTAGCATTTTTCATTCCTGTAGTCATTCGCAGGCTTTTGCAAAACCTTTCTACCATTTCTGAAAAGTCTGGTATAAGTTCAACAGGTTTGTGTTGACAGCGATGCTGTAATTCACATTCACACAGCTGCTCTGTGTGGAAACTTGCTGCTGGTTCAGTACTTGAATTATTGGTTTGAAAAGACACTGGAAAGGCAGAGGACACCTGCGTTTGGCATCAGCCACCACTGGGAAATGTAGTAGCACAGACACAGGCATCTTGAAATTGTAACAAGGGGATACTGCCATACATTAAATACTAAATCAGCAGTGATTTAACACAGTTTGTGTCACAAAGTGCCAGCCCTACGCTCATGCTGCAGATAAAGCCATGGGCTGAGCAAGCTGTTGCTCTTTTAAGGCCATCAGGCATTACTTGCTAGGTGCAGCTATCCTGGGCACAACATCTGAAGTCTGTGGAAACAGGGAATGAACAGGGAGTGCAATCCACTTGAATCTGAGTGGCAAAAGCCCCCAGACTGTGTATACAGGCTTCATATTTTAACATTTGCAGTCATTTCTGGGACATTCTCTGCTAATCTCACATCTTTGATTTATTTCTAACACCTAGACCCTTAGAAGCTGTGATGAGGCAAAACAGTGGCCCAGGACTTGAAATCCCGTTAGTTATGAAGTTTGTAGCCAGTGGAAAGTTGAACACCAGCTAAGTTTAGAGATTACTTTTTCTTCTCCTTCCTAGCTCTCCACTATGAACTGAAGCAGACAGCAGCTGGCCAGCCACAGCAGATCGTTTTCATAAAGGAAAAGTCTTTTCACACAGAGGTGGAGCAGCAGGAAGAGCTTTTCATCCCTGACACCACACAGTCCTCTGCCTTTGCTTCGGGAAGGCTGGTGAGAGCAGGTTCTATAAGAACTCTGGTAGACACAGGTAAGAGCCCTTAAACAAGGGCACCTCAGATAACTGAGTGTATTAACCAAAAGGTGAGTCTATGGGAACCAGTTCTGTCTGGGTTGGAAGGTTTGCAGTGGTGCATCTGATCCCCTGAGGATATTTTATTTCAGAATTGCTGAGGTAAGTTTCTACCCCTAAACTCATGGTGTTTGTAACTGAATAGCAGGGTTACCTCTGGTGTTGGCAGCATCACCAGTGAACACAAGGTTGAGCAAGCTGAAATGGGCACCATTGACTTGTAACAATCTGTGCTGCCTGTTCTGTAGATAAACTTGGACTGTTCATAGATCTGTCAGCCCAGTCCCCATCCCTGGTGTTACTGGGAGCACTACCAACAACAATCACAAAAACTTCTCAACTTCAACTATGTTGTATTTGATTTTTGGAAACAGAGGGCAGAAGTGAAGAGGGCCCTTCTCTCTGTGAACCTGCACATCCTGACACAGCGGCAACACCTCTGCAGCCTAAAAAGAGAAGCTCCAGTTGTCCAGTGTCCCCTGACAAGTTACTCCTGATGGTGAGCACACTGCAGAATGCCCGCAAGGCAGCCACAGTCAGCTCCAGTATCAAAAGCACTGCAGAAGTTATGGGAGCACACCAACCTCCACGGGAGCTTCGGCACCACTGCACTGGCAAGGTACAACCACATAACCCCACTCTGCCACACAAAAAGGCTCAGACAGTCCTGCTCCAACATACAAGATTGCACAGTGAGTATCTAAACATGAGAAGAGTTTCTATGCCCTTGGAAACCAAAATTCTGCAACAGAAGCTGAAAAGCACTTTGCATGGCCCTGCCATGAAATCCTCCATCGCCACCCCATCCATCCTGTGCCCCAAGACTTGCTGTATCATGCTGCAGGGAAAGGAAGCTCACAGTGGTCACAAAGTCATTCCCCACCATGAAGATGGGGTTCAGATTCTTAATCCCTTTAGACCTTCTTCAGAACAGATCAAACCATCACGACTGGAAAACAGCAGTTTCCAGGAGAAAAAAGGCCTTTTGTCTGTTTGCTACAGACCCTTCCTGCAGGGACAGTGGGTTCAGGCTTCTGACAGGAAAGCAGAAGGAGGTGAACGAATCGGCTGCTGTAGCTCCCTTGTAGGCACAAGAGGAAAAGCCCAGAGAAGATGAGCAGAGTATATCCAGCCATTCCTCAATGCTGTGAATGGACTGAGCCCAGTCCTGGATTGATTCTGCTGCTACTACAGACACAGCACTGCTTGATGCTCATAGAGACCAACATATGACTCAACTGTGTATAAGTAATTACAAAAGTAATAATTAAAAGATCTTAGATTGTGTGTGGCTTGGTTAGGGTCTATAAACAGAAAGAGGTTTGAATTGAAAACTGTTTGAGCAGCTGAGCTCAGGGGCGGTGAAGTCTAGTTACAGGCCAGTAACTAGCAGTGTAGCCCATGGATCGATACTGGTGTGATCTTGTTCAATATCTTCATTAATTAATGACCTGGATGATGGGGCAGGATGCAAGTTAGCAAATGGCACAGAACTGGGAGGTGTGGCCAGTGCACCAGTGGTGCTGCCCGTGAGAGGCACTTGGACAGGCTGGAGAAATGGGCTGAGAGAGACCTGGGAAAGTTCAGCAAGGGGAAGAGCCAAGTCCTGTCCCTGGGGAGGTGTAGCCCCAGGCACCAGGACACGCTGGGGCCACCCAGCTGGAGAGCAGCTTAAAAATTAATTGGTAATTTTTTTACAAAAAGCTGGTGATTTTCCTTACTGTGGTTTGGTGAGTAAAATGCCTGAATGTTCTTGAATTCCATCAGGACATAATTTGTCTGAGTTGGGATGATAAAAACCTCTCTAGTTGTCCAACTTTATGAGTACCTGGGCCAATGAACCAGAACCATCTCCCTTATCGTTTGGCATTGAAGTGTTGGGGCAGGACACTCCCACCCACGGTCAGTCAAGGGTCCCTTCAGCAGCAGTTGTGTTCTGAGATGACAGCCTGTGGAGCTCTGTGGAGGGTGATGATTAGGGTTGGTTTGTTTAATGGCATCTTCACATTTTAAACCCTGTGCATTATGCCAGACATCGCTAGCAGCGACAGTAACAGAGAATAATAGAGACCAAGCAACAAATACGAAGTGTCCGTGTCAGACCATGAGGAAACCATAAACTAGTGAAGATGTGGGAGCTGTAGCTGTTGGACAGGGTCACGGTTGTCTGGAGTGGCTTTGCCTAACACGAGGGTTTCACACTCAACCACGGGATGGCCTCTGCTCACAAGAAAGGAGGCATCAGCCCAGACCAGGTCCGGCCGAAGCTATTTGGTTAAACCCCCTTGGGAGAAGGCATCGCCAGGGGGAGACTGAGGTGACACATGACTAGTACTCGTGAGTATCTATAGGATGGGTGTCAGGAGGGTAGGACCTATTGACAGGATGAGGGGCACGGGGCGCAAACTGGAACGTGGGAGGTTCCACCTGAACAGACAGCAAAGCTTTTACCGAGTGAGGGCAGCAGAGCCCTGGCCCAGGCTACCCAGAGAGACTGTGGGGTCTCTGCTCTGGAGGGATCTCACACCCGTCTGGATGTTCCTGTGAGATCTGCCCTAGGGGATCCTGCTCTTGCAGGGAGTGGGGCTGAATGATCTCCAGAGGTCCCTGCAGACCTCAGCAGTCTGCGATTCTAAGCCTAAACATCCCCAAGGGCCGATGCCGTCTCCCGAACCCTAGAAGGGTAGCGATCAAGCGGGGCCTCCTGGTCAGGGCCGGTGGAATAGCCTCTCCCCGCGGCTGTGGCCGCTCCCAGCAGTGGCTATGGGTGACGCTACCCGCCATGGGCGAGCTGGGCCGGGGCCTCCTGCCGCGGCTTCACCTCTCTAGGGGCAGGGGGCAGCGCGGGGCGGGAAGTCGCGTCGGACTGAATCAGTCGGGAGCAGGGCGGGGATCGAACTCGTAGTCACTCCCTTGTGAACGGGGATGCACTGTGAGGGACGGGGCTCAGCGCTGGGGAACGGCTGGTTAGCGACTGCTCACTGGCTGATTAGTGGCCGGTAACCAGTCGGTTACCAACCGGGTCTCTCTCACCCGCCCCCGTCTCCGCCGCTAACGGCACCAACACCGCCCTCTAACGTCACCGAGCCACGTCTCGCTCTCACAGCGCCCAGTGCGCACGCGCAGGGGGAGGAGCAGGGCGCTTCGTGCTGTGATTGGGCCATGGCCGCGGTGATGTAAGCGGGAGGCGGAAGTGAGGGGTCCCCGCAATGCTCCGGCAGGTGAGCGGGGCCAGGCCTGGGACGGGCGGAGGGACCGTGTGCCGGGCTCGGGCCTTGGCGCCTGGGGCGGGTCCGTGTGTGTCAGCGCTGCGGTACTCTGAGAGCCGCTGGGGCCGGGCTCTGGCTCTGAAGTCACCCGTGTCCTGGGCTGATGTCCCCATCAGTGGGCCGGCCAGCAGGTCAGGAAGTGGTGAAACCCCTTCACTCTGGTGAGACACCTCTGCATGGCTGGGTCCAGCTCTGTGCTCCTCAGCCCAGCAGAGACCTGGAGCTGGTGGAGCGGGGCAAAGGGAGGCCCCAGAAATGCTGCTTTAAGAGGGAGACCTGCTGCTGTGGAACAGGCTGGGAGAGTTGAGGGGTTTCAGATGGAGACAAAAAACTCCAGGGATACCGTATTGCAGACTTTTGGTGATTGAAAGGGCCAATATGAGAGATGGGAGCAGACTTTTCAGCAGGGGCTGCTGTGACAGAACCAGGAGTGATGGCTTCAGATGAAAAGGAGGAGATTCAGAGTCAACAGAAGGAAGGAATGTTTTATGCTGAGAGTGGTGAGACCCTGGCCCAGATTGCCGAGAGAGGTGGTAGAACCATTCCAGATCAGGTTAGACCTTGGGGCTCTGAGCAACTTGCTTTGGTTGGGAATGTCCCTGCTCATTGCACCAGATAGGTTTTAACGGCCTTTCGGACCTCAAACAGTCTGGATCCAAGATTGGTGCTGTTCCTGTCAGGTTTCTGGGCTGTGACAGATGTGTACCCTGTCCATGACAGGCTGGCATGGGTGACATTGTTGTGGGTGTCTATATTACAGACCTCCAGATCAGAATGAGGAAGCTGATGAGGTCTTCTACAGGCAGCTGACAGCAGCCTCACAGCTACAGGCCCTGGTTCT